>JANEHU010004177.1:0-11077 GCA_027563435.1 Nasonovia ribisnigri | reverse complement strand
ACTAAATGAATAGTTATCTATAACTTATAATGTTGGATTTGGAAAAAAATTACCATCTTTAAATTAAAATTGTATCTTATGAGTCACAAAAATATTCTAACAAATCGGCTTACTAAAATGACACCGAAACATATTATATGGAACAAATGAACAATATATTGTTATTCATTGTTATTGGAAAATGAATTGAATTAAATAGATTTAAAACCAAATTATTGTACATTTAATTTATTTATTTATTTATAATACAAGTTATTAAATAATAAATTTAAACTAAATGCATATATTTTTTATTTATATTGAAAGAATATTTTGCCACACATATTTTTAGGACATAAAAATCTCATATTTTAAGAATTTTAAGAGAATATAAATCCAGCCTGTATTTTATGACTTATAAGTTAGAACATGTATTTCTATAAATTAAACCAAAATGTACTATTTCAAGTACCTATACCATATAGGAATGAACCTATTAATTATTACCTATAATATTTTTACGACCTGGAACAGGAAAAACGATTATGGCGTTTGTATTATTCGATCTCGCGTATTTTATACACTCCGAACTCAGAACTAAAATATTCGTATACAACACTTGGATAGCACATCTTTAGTGACATTAAATATTTAATTTAACTTTAAAAAGTAAATTTAAGAACCAAATAAATATAAAACAAACTTACAATTAAAACATCAATTTCTCTATCAGCATTCGTCGGAATCAGTGACGTGTGCACTATAGGTATAGCTATACAACGTCACTCTGAAAACGCTCCAGATACATATCTGAAAATATTGTGATTTGTGAAAAATAAAACCATACGAAACGCAGTATATTTTTTGATCATGTCAGTTTCGTTTATTAAAATATTAGAATTTTTAATCGACTGTGTCTTCGCAGCGACTTTGACAATTGCCATAGAATATTAATGATAGATATTATATTATACGTCAATGTGATGAATACATAGATCTTATAAAATGCAACTTTTTACATCAAAGAGTTCCGTGTTTAGGAACAATTTGATGGTGTATAGGTATTAGAAGCATATAGGCATATTTATTTTTTTGAATCTTTAAGTAAATCAACTGTGATTATAAATAAATGTAATTTCTGGTTTTTAGAGTTAATTTACAGGTTTATAATAAACACATCAAATTGACAATACATTTACCGACTATAATATCAACTAGATTTATAAAATTCCAAGTTTAACAATTTCTCAGAATACTGTCTATTTTAAAATTAATAATAATGAGGTATTTAATTTGTTAATGTTAATTGTATTGGGTATATTTTATATTTTATAATGAAGTGTGATTAGAATGATGTAATTCTAGAATGATGTGTGTTTCTAATTTTTATAACCTATTTTTTTTGTGTCTGTAACTTTGATTTTTAACTTCAGTCGTGTCTTTTCTTTTCCGAGGGGAAAGTGCATTTAGTTGATGCATTCGGGAAGTCTAAATTTAAAATTCCCCATAGATTACAAACTTCAGGACGAACAAAAAAAAAATTAAGAAAAAACTGGTATTTTTACGCAAAATTAGTTTTTGACAAAATCGATTTTGGTACTCGGTGTAACTCTAAAATATATGTACCGTAGTCCGTAGATACATGACATTTTCACTAAATGTTCCTATTAGCATTTTCTATACATCAGAAATTATTTTGACCTATATTGTGCTATTTATAAGCTTACAACATTTTCGATTATTAAAATTTTTTTTTTTTTTAAATGTAGGTACTTAATTTAAAACTATTATTTGTGGGTTCTTAAAACGTCCAAGTATATTTTGATATATAAATATGATAATATTCAATATTATGCAATGAATATTAATTCAACTAAATATAACGTATTATAAAAATAACAATATAAAATATTCTAATCTGACAACCCGTTTCCCGGTCCCCGCTCTGAATTGTTTTTCGTATACAATGATATTACCTACCTAAGACTAAAACGTAAACGTAAGCCCCTAAAGAATAGGTAATCAAACTTACGAATATGTCTACTCTTCGGGTTGAATATATAGGTGCGCCATATCAAGAGTACAGATTCCACATCAAGGAACTGCTATTTCTTCATCCGTCTTCATCTCGCACTGAACAGTTAGTATCGAGATATTTTATGAAATTAACTTGATCAGAATGAAATATATGAATAAATGTTGTATAGGAACAAAATTATTGTTTAACGACTTGTCTGTTCATTGTTGGCCTATTAATTTTTTTTTGTTCATTGAAATTATTAGAACTGCGAATCGTCTCCGAAGAATGACCAGGATTGTCGTTTGCCATAGATGATAGATATTATAATATGACATCGTCATCAGTTTTCAATTTTCTTACTTCTTTGGATTAGACCATTCATTTTTATTTCATATTTCAAAATAGAATATTATTCGCAGTATTTAAATCTATAAAACTATCAACAAGGAACTCTGTAGGTATAATATGTTATTAAGCTACATTTTTGTTGAGAGACCATACCATTTTTTTCGGCATTTCGCAACATTGGCAATAATATTGTTTTTTGTTTTATCGCAAAACTTTAATTTAATATAAAACTACTCTAGTGCCGGGTCGCACTTTTAGCGCACTAGATAGTGAGCTAATGGTCCCTTATACAATGTTTAGTGGCCCACGATCGGTCCATTAAATTTAATAAATTATTGTTTATGGAACACCGCATTAAAGCGTTGAGACTCAAGAGAAATTCAAAATTATGATTTCAAAGTTAGGGGAATACAAAAAATGTGGATACTTTTTACTAATTTTGATTTCTATATGCGGAAAGATCATCCATCATTGTTTAAATTTAAAAATTTAGGTTTTAAATATTAGCAAAAAAAAAAAAATTTATTTGGAAGGAGATAGAAAGACATGTTTCTACAAATTTTCATAATATAATCTGTGCTTCAGCTATGTACTGCTTTTAAGTACCTATATTTTATTTTATTTTGTTTTATAATTCCAACGCCTGAAGCCAATTTTACAAAAATATGAATTATTTATAAATCAATATACAAGTAAATAAAAAAGTAATATGGTTTGTAAGTAATACACGTATAAATAATGATATAGGTATATAAAACAAATTAAATCTAAACATATGGCTCCCATTACATAATGCATCAATGTGTCATTTTTGTGTATAATACCTATTGTATGTACTATGTTCTATAAAATTTCCATTAATTGATTCAAACTTTCAAACTAATAACTATTATAATTAATATTCTGCAAAAGCCAATAATGGTCAAAATTTATCAAAAAATAGTTTTGTTATTTTATTTAACTGTATAATAAATTGTACATTTAGAAATTATGATAAAAATAAATCAATAAATCAATATAAACATTATGTCTAATATATTAGAATTAAGCAAATATATTGAAACTTAATTAATTGTAATAATTAGGTAGTATATACTGATTCATGATTAGGTACCTTATTATTATTAACTATTATATTATGGTTTTAATTTTTACAAAACACAATATATGTATTTGATGTACCTATAACATTATAATAAAATAAGTTCATGAGTAAAAATGTTTTGTTTTATTAAACAAATATAAAAAATAGTAATAACTAAGAATATAGGTAGATACTTAGGTGGGTTTTTGCAATAAGTAAACAATATAGCTGAATTTGTTGAAATACAAATGATTGCATGTACCTATTGTACCTACCTCCTAAGTGTAAGCTGAAATCCTTAATATATTATGAATACCTAATAACTATTATACTAATTATTAGCCTCATAATTACTTATTATCAAGTAACAGAACCAAGATAAGTTTATATGCATAAGCGCAATTAGAGGGGGGCTTGGGGGGGCTTAGGTTTCTTTAGCCCCCCCACATGGTGACACACCATTAGTTACAAATAAAATCATTGTTTATTGACAAAATAAATATTAATTATTATTTAAAATAGAATCACAAAATATAATATGGCATATTATTCATGATCATTTAATTACAAACTATACCTACTTATTATTTATTAATCTCACTGACTCACATACAGATAATATTATAGAATAATAGATAATATTCTATAATATTATCTGTATCTTAGTACAGTGTGTCAGTGTATAATAATATAATATTCTATATTATAGAATATTATGGAATATGGTCTATACCAAGGTTTAAGATATATCTTTAATCGTGCATTCGTGCTCTGTATTATTCGTTTAAATAAACAAGGAGATGTTGAGTTGG
The DNA here is from genome assembly GCA_027563435.1 of Nasonovia ribisnigri. Classification (NCBI taxonomy): domain Eukaryota; kingdom Metazoa; phylum Arthropoda; class Insecta; order Hemiptera; family Aphididae; genus Nasonovia; species Nasonovia ribisnigri. The sequence continues at coordinate 6,834 of JANEHU010004177.1, read as the reverse complement.
AAGATTTGAAGAAACTATTATTAGATAAAACTGTTTATCCCAATTTATACTCTTTATTACAAGTGGCATTATCCATTCCTGTCAGTTCGGCGACATGCGAACGATCATTCTCGGCAATGAGAAGAATTAAAACATGGCTAAGAACTTCTATGCACCAAGAAAGATTTACAAATCTCTCTTTGATACACATAGAAAGAGAAATTTCAAATAACATTAGTACAGAAAATATTTTAGACGAATTTTCTAAAAAAGATCGTAGATTCTCTTTTTAATAATATTAAATATTTATTTATTTTTTAAATGCAATATTAATATTCAAATGTATTAATTTTTTTTTTTAATTGTTTTAAAACATTTTATTTGTTTTTATTTTATTGTTATTGTCAATGGGTGTAATGTGTATGGAGAACTCCTATAATTCTTAGTTGAAAAGGAGTAAATAAATGAGTAATACCGTATTACCGTATTTTATCAATGAAACATAATAATATTATTACTGAGCTTATATATTAAATAAATTCAGTAAAATTTCAAGACATACTTAAGGGGGGTGTGGGGGGCGAAGCCCCCCACGACTATTTGATACGCATTTGTCCAGCCCCCCCAAATAAAATATTGAAATTGCGCCTATGTTTATATGAAATGGCTTTATCAAAATAATTAGTAGAACTAAATTGTATTATAATTATTTAAATTTAACTTTACATATTTTTGGTATAATTATACAGACAATAAGTGGAAGATTTTTAAAAACTTTTTATGAATTATGCTATAGAATCTTAATCATTAATACCATGCATAATATATTTTGTGTATTCCTTACAATTATGTGATCTAAATAGTTTAAAAATGCACCCATAGCCAGTTGTATAATTAAAGCTAGAAAGGTAATTTAAAAAAAAAATATTCTTAATAGTTAATTTTTAGAAAAATATACCAAGACTTAGAATTTAAAATGTTATACTGGTGAGTTATACTTCAATTTTGTATCATTCTGAATGTAGGTTAGTGCTCTTAATCTTGCCAAGACTGGGCCACACTTGCATTACAGAAGAAATACCTCAACTTGTGTAATTTTCACGGTTTATGGTTAAAATCTTTACATGGATCAACTGCAGATGGTTCAATATCAGCTAAGTCCATAAAAACAACTAGGTGAAAGAAATGAAAGAAAAATATTTGGAAAATAGCAAATTCTTGCGGGTATACATATTTTTTGTATCATGAGAATGTGTACCTAAATGTATTATACTATTATACTATTATAGTATTATGTATACATAAATAACAATATTCTGATTTCATTTATTATTTGTAAGCTGTTACAGCAATTTTTGTTGATTGGTATATTGTAATATTTTTAGAGGCCTAAGTTATGGTATTTGATGGTACGGACACCCAAAGACCAAAAAGTGATGCATTCTTACTCTAATGATTAAATTTATCTATAAGAACATAAGGTCAAGGTAAAAAGGTATAACACATTGTAAACACATTGTAAAAAAAAAAAAGATAAAGTATTTGAAAGTATCTATAAATACTTTTTAAACGCATCCTTTACAAGACTGCTCATAGAATGTTATTACTTATGTTACAATAATTAAACTAAATAAGAGTTATTCTGATTTTTACACTACTATTAAAGTATATTAAAGAGTGTCTCTTTCTTTTCTAGCTATTAAAATTATTAAAAATAAACTTGTTTAATTCAATGAAAGAACTTTTTTATTAAAACATTTTTTATTTACAAATCTGCTATTTAAAAATGTATGATAGTTATTTTCAATACTTTCTTTACACACTAAAAAAAATTTAAAAATTATAAGAACTATAAATTGTTAAATTACTTAAATTAATATTATGTTGACTGTTGTAATATAATTAAAAATTATAGAATATTGAATAATTAACTTCATTTACAAATTAATGTAATATGTAGACATGTAGATACATTCCGTATACATTATAAATTGAGGCGCATAGCAGTTAGCATCAATAAACAGCTTAAACCACAAAAAATAATTCTCAGTTTTATTTTTTTCCTTTTTTTGCAAGTTATCCAAAATTGAATGGAAAAATACTATTGTCCAGTAGTCGTCTAATCATTACATTTGTGTTTTAGTTAAGTAATGTGGATGACAAACTTAGAACTAACATGACCAACGATAACCTTGAATATATCATACTTATTAAATTCAACAACTAATTATTTAATAAGTAAACTCATTAATATAATATATTGTATAGTATTATACTATGTTAAGTTAATAACAAACCTACAAAATAAAACCAAGACTATGAGGAATACTTAACAGTAAAATGTCCATGCATCTCAATTACAATAGATCTTTATGGTGCAATATAAAATCTTTTATTCTGATAAAGGTACACAATTTAGGACAATAACAATGTAATTAAATTAAACGATTTATAAAAGAAAAAAAGAAAAAGAAATATTTAAAATTACACTTATTTTTAAACTTAAACAAATGTATACCCATCTTGGTAAATATAATAATATATAATAGTATAAAATATTAACATAATTTTTATTATATTATACAGATATAACATGATATTATTTTATATAGGTATTGCCATAATGCTATTATTTATAAAAGTCATGATAGTTACAACGACTGAGAAATAAATTATATGGGTAAGTGATATTGCTTACCTATTTAAAGTTTTAATATTCTAAACGGTGGCTTCATACATTTTTTTAAAATTAATATTTTTGCAGGGCACAAACTCTTTTTGTAATTTATCCATTTTTCAGTACCTATGACCAATTTTAAAAGTGAGAGAAATTACCATAGTGAAAAACGCGAACTGAACCTTTCGCCATCCAATAATGACGCCAATGATGTTTCGTCTTGATAAATAATTTATCAAAGCTACAAACTCAATTCGAAGAAATCTCAAAAAATATAACCAACATTATAATTAATTATATTAATCGCCGTTTGTGCCCGTTTATCGAGTGCAACAAATCTCCGTCGCACTCTGGAGTAGCATCGACGAATTACCAAAAAAAAATATGTTGTACGTGGTTTTATTTTTTCAAAACTACACCACTTAGATTTCAAATACTCAAATTAGTACAAAATGTAATGTTTATATTCGTATACCTATAGGTAACTGAAAACGATTACCTTTACACCATTTATTTCATATTCATACAACATAACAGAAATGTAATACTGGAGTAACTCTATAAAATTGTGTTAGGTATGTGAGCGAATACTGAAAAGAAATAAGCAAAATATTATGTTCAATATTATGATATTTGTCAGATACGACTGACAGTGGCATCTAGGTGATTGTTCAAAAGCGATTGGTACGATGATATTGAAACAGATGGCGTAGATGGTATGTAAACGGAACCATTGATTATAAAATAAATCGAACGATTATTGGAACCTATCTATTATAAAAACGTGAAACATATAGTTTTGTTGCGTGACAACGGAACAGTTTTTTATTTTTATAATGTTTTCCACTGATGCACTGTTTTTGATAAATACACCAATAAGTATAGAATATTTATTAAATTCATGATCCAATTTCAACTGAAAAATGATATTGCCTACATAATATTTTAACTATCGTAAAACTTTCTTCGATACATGTTTAGAGTATGAATATAAAACAATAAATTGTCAAATCCCACTTTAAGTAAATTTAATGGCATAAAGTGGAATACACTTAAAAGTACCTATAAATTATAATGATTTTAATTTGGAAAATATTAAAGCAGTACAATTGAAATTATTGACATAACGATAGAATTATTTGAGAAGCTCACAATATTACATTAAAGAATATTGTGCCAAACATAATGCAAAAATTGAATCTTCTAAAACTCTTTCAGTAGAATGTGAGCGTTTATTTTAGATTTTGATTTCTGAGAAGGGCAATAAATGTATTGATTTTGATGATGTGTGTTTTTGTTTAGGGGGGGGGGGGTTGGGATCTGTGTAGTGTGTCACGATAATGTAGTCGAAATAATGCTTCAATTTTTAATCCGTCAGTCGCCAGTGTATTTTCTAATAGGGAAATCAATTGACAATTTGGTTGGTGCATTAAGAGGTCAAAATTGATAATCTCCAGTAGTGGGACTAGGCGTAGGGTAAATTTAAAAGAAATTAAGAAAAAATGGAGATTTGTAACAAAACGTATTATACAAAATCGATTTTGTTTTTTGGTGTTACTCCAAAAAAAAAAAATACCCGTATAGATACATGACATTTTCATTCATATTAGCATTTCCTGTAGGTACACTATACAATTTAAAAAATATTTTGACTCTTTTTGAGCTTTTTATAGGTAACTACAAGAAAATTTTGATTTGTATTAATTTTTAAAAATTATTGTTCATAAGAAATTGTTTGCTCTGTCAAAAACCTTGGTTCCTCATTATAAGTTGTCGTTAGTGGAAATTAAAAAAGTTGAATGTAAAACAACAATATTTTTTTGTGAGCGTCTAAAATTGGAATTTTGACAAAATTCGATCAAAAACAGGAAAATTTAAAAATTATTTTGAGTTAGATATTCATAGTTTCATAAACATTTATCTATTTACATTTAAGATTAGAAAATTTAGTTTGTAGTTAACAATTTATAAAAAGTTCAATTTTATAGCTAAGAATTGAAAATTAAAAACAAAGATTATCATAAATAATCCATACTGTAACCAAAATATCTAAAAACTATATAAACACGTAAATTATTATTATATTGTTTACACACAATGACATTTTCAAATTATTAAATTTTCTTGGCTAAAATGAATTTAGCCTGTTATAACATATAATATCATAATATTAATAAAAGTACCTACTTACTGAAGTATATAATTTAATATCATTGAATTTAAATTTAACACATTCATTTTATTGACTCGCCTTAGACACCTTTTGTTCCATAGAGCATGTGGCAACTTGCCCACCTTTTTTATTTTAATAATTATTCTTAAACACATTACCAAGCCTGGGCAAGTTAATGAAAATATTTAACTGAGTTAAGTTAAGTTGATGGAAAACTTTTAAAAAAGTTTAAAGTTAATAGTTAACCTGATTTTTTTTTTAACTCAGTTAAGTTAAAAGTTATATGAACATTTTCAATTAACTTAATAACTTAAGTTAAGTTATTTTTTTTTTTTTTAAATATCTATATTATATACCCAGTAATATGGTATAAAATCATAAAAATCATAAATATTATTGAACACAGGAAATAGCCAATAGCTTTTCTATACATAGAATTAAATTATTAAAGGTACTGATGAATATAATTATGTAGTAGGTACCAAAAGCATACAAAATGCCGAAATAAATACAATCTTTTGATTTATTAATACAAATAAATATTAATACAGATAGGTATTAATACCATTAACATTTTTTTTAAATTATTAAATAAAAATAACATGGTATTTACTATTTACTATTTAGGAATGACTTAATTAAATAATATTAAACTCTGAATACTATTTCAGGGAACGGACTTTATACTTCAGTAAAATATTTATTACATTTTAGCAAAAGAGTCATCTCAAAGTTTTTATCCGCCATTGAACCTCTTCGCTTATTAAATAACGGACGACTACGAGTTGGTTCCCAATTGTCGAATTGGTTCCTGAGTTGTCTACAGGTAACATACGAGTTGGTTCCCATGGGTTGTCTATAGGTAACGTACGAATTAGTTCCCACTTCCAACATGCTTTCATGAAAACACAAATTTGTTAAATTAACTTTTCAAACTATTAAAATATTATATTCAACCAGCAACAATTTTCATTTTATACAGATTATTAGGACTGTCTAGAATACTTAGGTATGGTTAAAAATGTTGCTCAGTCTATATTATACATAATATAATATTATTATACTCTACACAGTACATACTCAAACGTATTACGTATTTGTCAATAACAATATTTGTGCTTGCAATAGAATACAAGTGTATAATAATATTTTTCCTAACTGCAATAATGTACCTACCTATCATAATAAGTCATAATAAAATAGCCAAATAGGTACCTAATATAAATTAATGTGCTATGAATTTACAACGTACATTTTTAACGAATTGTAAGTTCAAAATTTGGCCGTATTTCTATTTTATAATATTTTTGTCGATAAACTTTTATTTGGGAACTAATTCGAACAATTGTATACTGATAAGTACTTTTTTTCGGGAACCAATTCGTATACTTAATTTACCCCGGGAACCAATTCCGTATTACCCTAAATAACTGACCTCCGGCGCTGAATAAACGTCCCACATGAGCTGAAGAAGGAATTGCTGTATGAGATTGGATGTAAGCGTTTTTTATATAGAATATTCTATTCTTGCGTGCTGATAGGAGCCGTGAACTAAAAGTGAAATGTGAATTAGTGAACCCAAGAAAGCTATGTTATGTCTATATTATACAATATTGGCTGTTTATAAATATAAACATTTGAAATATAAAATATATATATGAACATAACCCAATTGGTTTTAATTTAAAAATAACTTATTTTAGTTATTTATGGCGAAAATATTTTATAATAATATCATTAATATGTTCTTGAGAATTGTACATTTGTGATTACTGATTAGTGATTTGTATCTATAATCTATATCAACATGACAATATATTATTATTATACTAATTATTAGTATTTATAAATTATTATTATTGTTATAATGTTATCATTACAATACGCCCGTATGTCGCAGTATGCCCAGTCCATACTGGGTAATGGGTATGGTATGGTATATCTTTATACATATTATATTATTACCTATATATATTATATTATAATATAATATATACCTATATGG
>JANEHU010004176.1:0-202537 GCA_027563435.1 Nasonovia ribisnigri | reverse complement strand
TTTAATTCTTTTTTCTATAAATGTCAATAAAATTTTATTTGTTGGGTAAAAATCTTGAAAATTTAATTGTAGGCTTCTAATATATAGTTTCAAAGGCAGATGAAAATATTAAAAATCCGTAGTCACAATTTTTTTTATAGGTAATCAAAGTTCAATTTTGACAAAATACGTAAAAACGACGAAAATGTGCAATTTATTTTGGGATAGGAATTCATAAAAATTTTTCTTTTTAAATCTAAGGTTTGAAAATGTAATACAAGATTCCTCATAAGTTTGCCTAATTTTATCAATAAAAAAAAGTTTATAAGCAAGTCATATTAAATTTTTATGAGTATTTTAAGTTTAAATTTTTACAAGATTAGATATTCACTCGATTTCTCATGTAGCGATTTTCTTATTTTGTTGCAATTCAAAACAAATAACTGTAGATGCATGAAAATTTCACTGAATGTTTATATAAGCTATTTCTATACACTATCTAATTTTGAATATATTTTGACTGTTTTTCAGCTTTTTACGGACGATTTCAGTTTTCAAATTTTTTAGTTTTTTTTTCTATTAATATCAATAAAATTTTATTTGTTGGGCCAAAATAATGAAAATTTAATACAAGGCTCCTGATATATTATTACAATAGCAATTGAAAAATATTAAAAATACATAGGCACACATTTTTTTTATAATCATTTAAAGTTCGAATTTTGACAAAATTTATCAAAATCTCGAAAATGATCAATCATTGTACTTAAACAATTATAAAATGGTCAGTTTTTATAACTAAGGATTGAAAATTTAAAGCAAAGATTCTAATAAATAGTACATACTGTATTCAAAAAATCTAAAAAATATTTAAACACAGTTATTTTTTATAGACATTTTAAGTTCAAATTTGACGGAATTACATATTAAAATCAATTTTAACGAGTAAAAGTATATATTATAATATTTTTATAGCATCACTGATAATTTTAGGTTAATAATTAAATAATATGAATAATATTAATTCAACTTAGCAGCTACTGTATAATAACAATATCAATATAATTTAAAATATCCTAGACTGACATACCGTCTCCGCTCAGAATCGTTTTTCGTATACAATGATATTATATCATTGAATTCAAATTTAATACCATCCATTATAGTACAGTGATCTACTTGTAGCCAACTGTACAGCGGAGCGACATCCACTTGACCCCCATTTTTTTTCAATTTATCTTTGAAAACAGAAAAACTGAATTATTACAAATACTTACAATGTTAAATTAAATTAATGATGTAGGTAATTCAACCAAGTATCACTAGATATGTTTACGAATTAAAACAAATTAAGTTTTTGACTAATTAATACATCTTAACCATTGTTATGAGGATATGAGATGGTGAATTTATAAATCTAATAATTAATATTTGATATGAAGGTAACTAATTATTTAAAAAAATAGTCAACATTTATTTTAATTCTATTGTAATAGGCAATAGCTAACTGATGTGTGCAATAAAATTATAGCTCTTATACTATAATAATGCATTGTGCTTTAACTTCAGCTACTTATAGTATTATTGCACCTACGACCTACCTACCTTTAAGTTGTTTGTTTTGAGCCGTAATTGAAATCTCTCTGGCGGTCATCTCTTCGCTGGTCAAACGCTTTGGCTTTGAATCACGTAAGCAGGATTCAACTTCTTCCAAATGGTTCATTTTAATCCTTTGAACTTCGGTAGTTTGTTTGAGATCTGTTAAATGACTCTCGTGCATCACACGTAACCTCTCCTCGTACATGTCTTTTAAGCGCTTTTCATTTTCTTTACGTTCCGTCATATCGGTTTTTCGTTCTTTTTCCAGCTCATTTACGCGCTCCTCATAACGATCTAGCTTTTCATGCAACACATTTTGCTGTAATCTATATATATTAAATACGATGTCCAATGTATTATAAAAATGGATAATTACCTAATAATTACGTATAAATAGTTTTATAAAGCATCATAATTATAACAAATTTATTCACAATGTTATTTAAAAAAAATGAATAATAATTAACGATGATATTATACAAGCATTTTGGTATAAAGTTCAAATATCTCACAAGCCTTACTCATATTTAGTCTTTAAGGCATCTAATTCTAATTCATGTGTTTTTGAAAGATGATCGTTCGTCAGTTGAAATTTGTAGTTCTCAGACCGTAGACGTTCTAACTCTTGTGTATCGGGGTTCATTACAGAATAACTATTATCCATTAGGAACGCCTGTTGTACGATATAATATTTTGTACTCAGTGTAAACAATCTGTAAGAAGTATTGATTAATTATAAACTCCTTGTTACTTTAATAAGAAGGTCACTGTTTTGTTGCTCTTGGATCAATGTCATTGCAGCCTGCTGTATGTCTTGTTTTTTTTTAGCCAGCTCTCGGATCAATTCTAACATAGATGTTTGGATATTGTCTTTTCCTCTGAGCAACGATACAATCGAAGCCGGTTTCTCTTCGGTGATTTCATTTTCAATTTTCTCTGTTTTCTTAGGAACTTTTTCATCAACCATTTTTTCAGTGGACAAAATATGGTGAGTAGTAGGCGGAGGAGCGATAGTCAGGGTGGTCGTTTCATCTGTGTTATGTATTAACCCACTCAACCAAGAAGGCATATTTTCTGAAAAACAAAACGATATAGTTTTCAGAAGGGTCAACGAACGAGAAAGAGCTGGATGAAGATCGAGTGATCGACAATTTTTGCAAACAGTTTGATTTTTTTAACAATGAATACCTACCACCTAGAACTTTAAAGTCAGAATATTTTTTATTTTTATCTATTAACTTATTTCTAAAACTTAAGGTACCAATATAAAGATACAAATGTATTCAATTCTTTGTATCAAAGTCTTAACAAAGTTCATACTCTTTATACTAACTTTCTTCACTTCCTAGTGCCCTTATTTATTTGTTCATCATTGTGTGTTTGTTGCTGAACAATTGAACCCTAAAGACCTAAACCCTATATCTACTCTGTATACAAAACAAGGTATTTAAGACTTATAATTACACAATAAATTTTATAATATGTTTATTAATTTATACATAGAAGTATAAATAGATTAATTTTAAAATAATAGTCTTATAATGTTTGCTGTAAGAAAACGAATAATTCCGCCGTATAATATGGTATATACCTACATTTCGCAAGAAATAATGATAGTATAAATATGGATTATTATGATTAAATTTTTTATAATATGTTTAACAAGCTGAATAATTCGGCTTCTCCCGTGTGCTGTTTTTTTGTGTTATAACTTTTTTTTTATCAGTTTTTTTATTATAAGATATAAACATTATTATTAATATTATTAGATTTAATATTATTACTACTTATTAGTTATAAGTATCATCTTCAATTAAGTTCATCACCTTATTTGCTTCTGAGTTCTGGGTACTTTTCTAAAGTTCTAAAAATGTATAAGGTCTCACGACGTTATTATAACATTATTACGTCATATGGTGATATAATAACCTACCAACATTTAAATTGATATATTTTATTCATGCCTATGTCTCTTTATATACATAACATTAATTGTGGTAGGCATTGCCTTTTGAGACAAATAAAACCAATATAATAAATATAATAGAGCCCCTGCTGTGGGATGCGGACATGCGGTTCGTGGTGGCAAATCTTACCGCAAGTACAATGTTTTTGCCCTTTTTATTACCTTCCGAAAAATCCGACCAAGATATTTATTTTTAATTTTTAATTTATTTTTTCAATTTGGGAAAATGTTTTTGGTGGCATATACATTATAAAACGAAATTACTGACCAAATTTTATACTCATGCGGTTTCTGAACGCAGAATTTTTTTTTAATTTTTACCTATTTTACCCATATTAAGGTTGGAATTTCAGAACATTTTTAGAGTAAGTCTACATCATAAAACGAAATTTCATACTCATAGCTTCAGCCGAAGCCCATCAGCGGTTCCGGCTAGACGGTGATGAATTATTCAGGACAAGAATAATTAATATAGATTATATATTCTATGTCAGCAATTCCCAACCTTTTTTCTTCCTTATCCCAAAGCTAAATATAGACCAGGCATAATCGTTTTATCATAAATGATTGTTATGATCGTTTTGATTTATATTTAGGTACCTGAAGCTGCCGTGGTTTTCTTGGCGACCGTGATGATGGACGGTGACGTCTCTCGGCGTTTGGACAACGCCTGTGGCTCGGAAACTGCGGTCCACGTCCCGTCGGCTGACGCAGCGGCGTCCACGTTGACTGTGGTTGTGACCGGTAAAGGTACAGCAGTTACACCGGTACCACGGTACGTGGCATCGGCTAACGAATCAAAAGCATTTCGGTTGGTGGTCTTATTCTTCTTGTCGTCGTCGTCGTCGTCATCATCGCTGAACAATAAGCCCGCCGAACGCGATGTCCTCTGTTGCGTGCTCTGTCGCCGAAAGTCATGACGCCTCGATGCATTCTTCCCACCACCGCCGTGTGACGATGGTTCGTATGACGTTATCTCCGCATTGCTTTTCGGCCGCAGACCCAGCCAATCGTCTGTCGTCGTTTTTCTTGTGGGGGTCGACGATGCCGGTCTTCGCACCTCATTCCTACCGAGGAGGGACATGTAAGTCGACGCAAATAACAACAACGTTTCCGACAAGTCAACAGAATGTCAAATACATTTTGTTGAATTGTATTCGCAGCTTATAGCTATGTCCTTTTTTTTCTAGAATTGGTTTTTACCCAACATTATATATTATTATATATTACTTAGCTACCTATTAATCTAATACATAACAATATATACCTAGTGTTCTATAGTGGAAACTGTCAATTTAAGACAGTGGTATTTTTAAAATTAAGCCAGTATATGTCTCGTTTATATTTAAATGTGGTTGAGATTTGTGTTCGAGGTTAAGAGCAGGGACGTATTTTCATTTTTGCATAGGTTGGGGCAAAATTTGCATTGGCCAATGTTAGTTTTGTGTTAGTTTATAACAATATATGAACCATACAACAAGAACGTTCGCAAGTTATAATAAAAGGAATAACTTTTCAAAATGTTAGCTAAGATACTAAAATATAATAACACAATATTACACAAAAAATTTATAACTTATGAACTTTTAACTATTTTAGGTAGTCGGTTCAGTTAGTAGTTACATAATAAAAATAAAAATAATTTTAATGTTTAATAGATTTGTGAGCAAGAATTAATTATCTTGTTAATTATCTTGTAATATTTATAAAATTATTTTTTTTAAACCGATGCAATAACTCATAAAAAAAATAAAAAATAAAAAAAATGTAATATTCTATCTTATAGCAATAGCTTTACCTAGTCAAAACGAGAAGATAACGACAAAAAAATAAATATAAATAGCAATAATAATAATAATAATAATAACAATATTATTAAATAAAACAGCAAAAAATAATCAATAAGTAATAAAGCTCTTGCCAGGATATCTACGTGAATCGCGAATCGCGATTGTAACAAACACATCAATCAGCTGTTAAAGTGTTCGCTTAAAATAATATTCTTCACCATGGTGTACTTGATGTAAAAATAAAGGTACCAAAAAATTTACCGATCCATAAACATACAGGGTGAGGAATATTAATTCCCCCCCCCCCCCAAAAGATGCTCCTGAAGATCACTGACAGAGTATATATAGGTTAGTTCTATATAGATATAATATGTAAAGATCTGTTAAAATTTTTATTATTTAAATCAAATATTTGAGTGCCCCATAGGACCATAGTGATGTATATATTTTGAACTCAAATAGACTTCGAGGTGGTTAGAAATATCAATAGATATTAGAAATTACCAATTAACAATTTTGGAAGGAAACTTTAGGAGTTCAGAAAGTTTTTTAGTACCATCAAAATGTAATGTTTATACAAAGAAAGCAGAGGCTAAATCAAAAAAAGTGGGCTAGTGGGTATCGCTCTGCTGTACAGTAGGTTACAAGTGGGTCAATGTAATGGATGATGTTAAATTTGAATGCAATGATAATATAGGTAATATCATTGTATACGAAAAACGATTCCGAGCAAAGACTGTCAGTCAGCCTGACAGCCTATGATATTACTAAGTATATTTGAATCTAGATTATATTATTGTGAATAAAGTTATTTATTTACCTATTTACGTCGAACCTTGTTTTAAATTTTCAATCTTTATCTATAAAAGTTGAACATTTTATACCTTTTGAACTACAAAATTATTTTTAAATCTTAAATTTGATCAATTTCGTCAAAATTCAAACTTTATATGCTTATAAAAAAAAATTGTGCCTATATGCTTTTAATATTTTTCAACTGTTATTGTTACAGTATATCAGGAGCCTGGTATAACATTTTCACGCTTTTTGACCTAACAAATACAATTTTATTGATATTTAAGAAAAAAAATTTGACTTTTCCAATGCACCATCAACATTCACTTTCCCATCGAACAAGATACTGAAGTTGAAAATCGAAGCATTATTTCGACTACTTATTGTGTATAGACACAAATAATAATAATAAAAAAAACACACACATCATTGTTAAATCAATAGATTCATCCCTCCGCTCAGAAACTAAAATTAAATAAAAAGTAATAAAGACCTCAAATAATTATAACAATCAAAAAAATTCAAAATATTTCATAAATAAATTTCGTCTCTGTGGGCCAGAAAGTTCATCTATGGGCTGCTATTTTGTAACCCTCTGCAGTAGTTTCCTCTCCACAAATCACAACTAACATAATTATTACATCAACAACGATTGAGTCTATAAGACCCTCCCTTCATTTGGCCCCATTACTATGCATTGGCATACATTTTGTCTTGATTTTTTCGTTTGGCTTCATCTCTAGTGATCAAATCGTCTAATACGTCCCAATTGTCGACTGATGACCCTGCAAGAAATAAATCACAATATTATCACTATAGGTATAACAGAAAATATAATGTTGAACACTTGAACTGTGCACACGCCTTAACGTAATTTAAATATAATATACATATTTTTATAAACGTGTTTGACGAGTGTATTTCGGATATTAGGTGTAATCAGAGTGTGTGTATTTTTTCATTTTTGAAAAAAAACCTATATTTTTGTTTTAAACAATTTGTTTTGTATAAACATCGTTTTGAACAGAAAAAAACAGTTTAAAACAAAAATACAGTTTTTAAAAAAAAACTTAATATATACTTGTATTTTACACTGTTTTAAACATATGTTTTAATCATCTTAAACAATTAACCGAACGTTTAAAACAATTTGATAAAACATTGTGTTTATCTATTTGGACAAATAAATTCGGCCTATATAAATAATACTTTACATACGTGATTTTCAACTGACCTGTCATCTTATACTTATTATATTACATATATAGGTATTTTATTATAGTATTCGTTTTGAGTTAAATATAAGATATTATTAAACTGATTAAGATTATAGTACTTTCTAATTTGTTGCTCTTGTATCTTATATGGTCAACTGAGTTCATCATGTTCCTGCACGAGTTGCATAATATTCAAATTTCTGATGTTTGCGTCCATTGTTTCCAGGACAACGTTTTGTGCGAGGGGTGTACCTAATATTTAGCTTTGACAAGGTACAGGACTAGTCGGTGCAACGTTTGATATATTCTTTTTGGATGATATTAAGTCGAGAGGGATGGGGGGGGGGGGGTACCAATTAATATCATTGTTTTAGCGGTTTTAGTTACATATTAAATCATTGATAAATAATATGATGGTCCTTTATTTTTTCCTGGTACTTACCTACCTAGTGTCATTAATCATTATTCTTGGATTTTTTCCGAATTATGTGTAATTGACCTTCATGTAATATACCTTCATGCAGTAATGGTGAACTCTGCGGACAATACGTCAATACCAATTACCAAGAAATAATAAAGTAAATTCTATATCATGATAATTGTTTACCAAAATGATAACATAATAATTCAATACAAGTATTTTCTTAAATGTAAGAACAATAATTAAACGTTCGGTCGTGGTGAATCTAGGACAAATTATCCAAGGACAAAATATCCAAATTTATCCGTTTTTACGTAAATTAGTAGATTACACTTTACTTTCTAATAAAATTAACTCAAATATCAAATTATTTAATTATAAAAATATACCTAATATATAATAATTATATAAATATAAATATATTATATAATGTTTAAATTACGTTAGTAGTAATAATATCACAAAATATACTGCACACACATTAGTCAAACAGTCAAATAATATACTACACTATTTTCTAAAAATTTAGAAAATCGTTTTTAAAAATTTACTAATTAGTAATTACTAATTACTAATTACTAATAGTAAAATAAATTACATTAATAGTAATAATATCACAAATTATACTGCTCACACATTAGTCAAACCCCTGCGTTGAGTTTTTAGTTGTTGTTGATATATTTATATATATATATATTAATTAATTAAAGATACATTTTTTGTGAGTTCAATAAATTAAAATTCTAATTACCCTTCAAAATGTCTGATTTATTTCAAGAGATGATAAAATTCTACCTCGGAATAGCTCTTTTAAATTTACAAAATTAAAAATATAGAAAAATTAACAAATTTCATAAACAACAATAAATGGGAGAACACCGGCGCTCGCACGAAAAATAATGATAAGAAACAAATAAAAATTATACAGCCTGACCTAACCAGGTAGTACCTAATATATTAAGTCGAAGGCTGAAGTTACCTACACGGTAGAACACCCCATCCCCTCGTGTGTAAGCCACTGCACATTATTAGTTGCCCCTAATTATATTAATATTATTATAATCAAATAATATGGAGACCCGCCGCGTAAAGCTAAATACCAGACTTTGAGTTGGTTCTGGTGGAGGTGGAAGGGTAACGTTTGGTTTAGAATATTTTTTTCAGAAGTTAGCATTTTATAATTTATCAATCGGAAAAAAAGTATTCACAATAAATGTTAATTGTTAAAAGCTATTCAACTATCCATTATTTGAATTTATTTATTAATAACGATTAAGATTTTAATAATAGCAGTAAAATTGTATTCCTCTCGAAACCTTTTTTAGTTTATTCTGAATTTTGGAGCTAGGATGAATTTTAAAATAGATATTAAATTAATGGGATTATAAATTGGAATAGACTTTAGTTTCTAACTTCTACTAACATTATTTTGAGTTTTTTAATGAATTCTGCCTCCGCGTGCCGGTTACCCTATATGATTGACATACATAGTGATACCTACTTAATTAATTAAATTATTTACACGATTGCAATCATAAATGATTTATGAAGCATATTGTACATACACCCACAAATGTATGAACTATGAATGCTTAATATTATTAGCTATTTATAATTTTTAACGAATTCATAACGTTTAATAAAATAGATCGCATATATGTTTTTTGAAAAAACGTAAAAAAAAACATTATTAATGCCTATATTGTATCCAAGTTTTTTATCATATTCTGCTTCTGAAAACGTCCGGAAAGTAGTACGTTTTTAGACAGTGCAGTTAGTCTTGATAACCAATTTATATTAAAGTATATTATTACTATTATACTATACATTATATATTATTATGAACTATAATATAATATATTAGGCACCATTATCAATGTCAATTTTATTACTACTATACAGAGTGACAATATACAATATAATTAATATAAATATCTATATGTACTTCAGAGTTTATATTTTGTAATATGATTATCAAAACACAACACATCGTGTTGACCATACAGTAAAACTTTATGGTGTCGACACGGGCTGTAACTGTCATTACTCATGAATTCATGATTATCGTTCTCTTGCATTCTTGTAACCTAACCAATTTGTTTATTATAATTTATAATATACATTAATCACTGAACAATATTTTATTTTATTATCTAATTACACACCTAAGTATATTAATTGAATTTGAGTAAAAGCATTAGTTTAAAAACATTATCAAATGTAAAGGAGAATATTAATTGTGTAGAAGTATATTAATAAATCGTTATACTCATAGTTCAAGTGGCATATTTTGGATGGTCGAGGGCCCGGGTACTCCCCTTGGTTTGTGTAATATACATGCAAGGCTAAATAGTATATATAATATCTAGGAGTTCCCCCCACCTTGGGAGGTTTCTGGCTAAGTCACTGCAGTTTTTTTCAAGTATAAATAATTAAAAAAAAATGTTTATCTATTTTTATCTAGATAATAATTTAGTTATTTATTCCCAACACTGGTTAGGTAGTTTTTTGCTGTACTTAATTCAAAATATTAAGGCTAATTTTAAGCTACCTACCTATTTATACAGTGAACCTAATCACACTGTTCTGTTGAGGTGGGTTATGACTCAAAATTTAGAAACAATAATATAATACGTTAAAAATATACACTTTTATAATTAAATATTATTCTTAATATAATTATAATTATAAATTAATATTAATGTATTATTTTTAACAAAAATTAAATCAACCTACTGTAACACTAACAGTAAACTAAACTACTTTAGTTGCAATACAAAAACACATAATATCACAAACATTATGTATTATGAATATTATTATCATACACTTGATATAGACTGACCGCTGAAAGGACATTTTCACTTAGAATCATTTTTTGTAGACAATGATATAGCATTGAATTCAAATTTAAAGTTTAATACATCAGTTTAGGTCTCACTTAACATCTTCTACACAACAAGAATTTAATTTTAAATTATTGACTTACTTTTTAAAAGTTGACCGATGAGAAGCTTTGATAAAGTGTAATCACCCCTCTTATATTATTAAATTATTTTTTACAGCATAATTTCTAAGATAAATTAAAGATAACAAAATATTTATATTTATTAAGAAAGAAATTTTATTTTCATTTAAAAATTAATAAACAATAATTTTACTTAATATTTCCAACATTAATTATTGTATAAGTATTAAATAGGTATACAAAATGAACAGGTTGTTAAGTATTTTAACAATAATTAAAATTAACAAAATAAAAAAATATAAAATTTTAAATTTAAAGCGTGTCTTTTAATGTATGAAATATCCTGTACTGTCATAGTTATAACTAATAAGCACATAATAATATAACATTTATGCCAACAAAATAATTAACATTTACAATTCTATATCTATAAAATTTAACTAGAATATGCACCATAGTATAATTAACTGATAGTTGAGAATAATTGCCCCATTTCATCCGTATTAGGATGGTACTTAAACAATTAACATCATAATCATTAATTTTACAACATAACTACTTAAAATAGACTTATCCATAGCAAAAATAATAATATTACAAATTATTTTTAAATAAATATAGAAGCATATTGAGTGATTCTTTTAATGCACAATAATCATTATTCCTATAAAAGTTTTGTATAATTTAAAATAAATTATATTTTTGTCAATACACATTAATTTTTTATATTTTTAATGTTATATTCTGGATTTATTGATTAATTTAATTATACGTTAAAATTGTAGGTGGCAGAGTTGTGCAATACAATTTTGCAAAATATTCTTTACACTCATGTGAAATAAACAACAATATATAACATAAATACTTAAAAATATTAAACTATTATTTAAAAATAAGTATTACAATGTATTGAGTAATATTTGCATGTAAAAACTTAAGAAACGGAAAAAAATCAAGGTCAGATGCAACATTGTGGCAAATTTCCTAAAAACAAATGAATCTTATGCATTAAAAGAACACACTATACTTAACTGATTTTTGATTATTAATAACTCTGTACAAAGTAACATACAAAATAGAATAAAAATGTTCAATATTATAAGTTATAAAATTAACTAAACATAAATACAATAGTCTACACTAAAATTAAAATAAGATAATTGTTTAATCATTTGACAGTCAGATCCACCATACTACAACTAAAAGCATTCGTTTAGGCAAGTAAACTTCCTCGTCTAAGTTGTTAAATTATAATATTTATAAAAGTACAGAGTAGGAATTTATTGATATGATAGTTCTGTCAACAAAAAAATAAAAATAAAAATAAAAATAAACAACAAAATTATAATATGTACAAATTTAAAACTAATACTTTAGTAATGAAAATTCATTACTTATTGTATCATTTCTTCATCGTCATCTTCTTCATCACCATAATCAGCTTCACTTATTGTTGGCATAACAGATCCTTTTAAAGGGCAGTGTTTACACCTGATAAAAAAAAGTTTTAGAAATATATATTTTAATGAGAAATTCATGATGAATTACCGGCTCTGGTTTAATCCATAATTCAAACACAGTTCCCCAACACATTCACAACATCCATCATGGAACCATCGGTAGCTTTTAGCTCCCATTGATATACAAGCTGCCTTACATTTATTCCAAGACAAACATTGACTCATGAATACAACAGAACAATTCAAAGTTATCTTCATAGAAGATACATCTTGAGCGGAGTTTTCTAAATTTTAAATTTAATTAGCAATTATTTTAAATTTATAGACAGTTAAATGGGATTTACTTTGCAACAACTTGAATTCTTTTTGAAAATCTGGTTTGAACATTTCAATGTCTAAATCAATTGGGTATGTTAGAGATTCCCATCGTTGTTGTAGATCTGGTTCCGAAACAAGAGCAGTAAACAAAGTCACTACGGAATCTGACAGATCTTCAACGTGACTTTTTCTACTCAATTCATTAGTAGTAACATTTGGTTTTGGACACATGTCTTAAATCATGGAACATTAATAATTACTAATTATTATTGTACTATATAAATGTATTCAAAAAACCTATCAGAGGAAGTGTTTATATTTTATGTGTTACTGCACATATTTTTAGAATTGACATTTTTAATAATAATTTAAAATTGACTATTAACAGTATTAACTAATTAATTTTTTTGTCTTAGGTAAAAAGAACAAAAATAATTTTTTTCCATTGCCAATCTTATTGGTATAAGGCCAATAACTTTCGGTGGAACTAACATCTTCAACTCTTAAGATATGGTCGATAATCTAGTTTAAAGGTATAAACACCATCTAATAGTTTTAAACGAAACTGAATACAAGGAAAGTAATGCCATTAATGTTGTAGAAATACTTGGATTATGAATTTAATGAAAACAAAATAGTACCTACCTACCTATGAGTCAGTTTCCTACATCCATGCTACCTGGTCACAAAACTAACTATTTCAAACTATAATTATTGTTTTACTGCTAATAATACAAATGTTGAACAAATTTAAAAACAAAAGCTATTTGGATGTAAAGTTATCGACAACAACCGGACACTATCTACAAGGGTCTCACAATGGTAACGGACACAACTGAAGATGACTCTCGTCGGTAGAACATTTGACTAGCAAGACATCAACACCGAGGCATCAAAAAGTGTTGTTGTATACGGAGGGAATGAAAAATCATGACACACGATCGACAGACGGCCCACAAACAGAAGCAGATTGGCCAAACCGACACACATAACCCAACGCTACGCACACAACACTCACCCACGCACGAGCAGCATTCACTGTACAGGTTGTTGAGGCAACTGAAACATTCTTTGCAGCACGAACAGTTTACCAAGTCGCACTTGCACGACTGGGTGATCATGCACTTGGAGACGATCGACGCGCACACGGCCTCATTGCACGCGTAAGTGACGTACGCGAACGCAATCAGCGACCCGACGACAGTGACAAGAAATACGTTCTTCATCTCGCGGCG
This sequence comes from Nasonovia ribisnigri, assembly GCA_027563435.1. NCBI lineage: Eukaryota > Metazoa > Arthropoda > Insecta > Hemiptera > Aphididae > Nasonovia > Nasonovia ribisnigri. The sequence goes on along the minus strand of JANEHU010004176.1, from coordinate 188,789 downwards.
GACGACACCTAGAAAATGATGTGTGTCAGTGTCACATGTGACATCCGTGTTGGACGGTAAAACATAATTATTATTTTTCGAGCGCCGTCACCGTTCGTTACCTGCGGGCGCACCTGTAAATTATTCACTACCGAATACTGACGGACAGAGTTTGGACACTGCTATTACAGTCGGCGATCTGTAATCGCTGTCGCTGTCGCTGTCGTCGTTGTTGTCGTTGTTGTTGTTATTATAGTTGTTAATTGTTATACTATCGTATAATATAATACTTGTTGTTATTTAATATTTACGTTATCATTTAATCAGTCGGTATCGCTCCCTCCACCAATTACCACTGTAGCTATTTGCTAACTAAACAGTATACTAATTAATATGGCGACCGTACATCGAACGGCGTAGGTAACCGGGTAACGTTAATTACCAATTATTGTATTGTGGAACACCAAAAATATTAACTTAAAACATTTCGAACCAAAACAAACACACGCGGGACTTTGGCATAGATATTCAAAAATTGAAGTACGATTTCGCGCGTTGTTCCGTGATATAATATTATTTGATGTGAAGAAATCGACACACTGTTTGCCACATGCATGTGATATTGGTACCTACCTAGCCTACTAAACACTAAACACTAACCAGTAATATAACCAGGCAACGACAAAAAAACATTCTTGTCGTTTACTGGAATTTAGGTACGAAAAAAGACTTCGCCAAAGACTGTTATTATGTACTGCTGTACAGTAGGTAGTTATGTATTGCTATTAAGAGTCGATCTTTGTTCTCTAATGTCTGTACGTGTGTGGGTACGTCACGTCGAGACTTAATATTGCTATAGAAATGTCCAAGAAGCGGACATACAAGGTATAAGGTAAATACTCTGTAATATTATTGTCCAACATCCGTATAGTATTCTGGGAACTACGGTTCCTATATAGTATATATACTAATTTGAAAATGGGTCATGCTTATAATTTTGGACCACCACAGAACGTCAGAACCCTCGTCACAAATTTAATCGAATTTCTTGACACTTAAAAATTGATGATAAAATTATATTTTATTCCTCGTTAATTCTTATTACTTGTGTTTATAAAAATATTCTGTTCTATACCTCACTAAAAATATAAAATTACATAGAAATTATTATTTAAAATATTAACTATTTAAAATGTTGAAAAAAAAAACCATTCTAAAAAAAATCTACCCTATTCTCATACAAAATAATATTATTCCCAATATTATACACAATTTGGTTTCAAACATTTTCAACATTCTTTCTTACCCCAAAAACACCGAATTGCCGATATAATCGCATCATCCATGGAAACAAAATTACTAACGTAAAACAGGGTTACTGGAGACATATGGGTAACTTACATTTAAGAAATGTTGTGTTGTATCGTCTGACACACGCGGTTAACCAATAACCGTTAAGGTATATCTTAAACTGTTGTCTGGCACACAGACTTCTATACACTAGATAAGGAACTCCTATATAATTTACACTACTACAAGTGAAGCTTAGCTGTGGACGGTCGCCATTTTGTCGGTTGATAAAACATTTCTTTTATATTACACAAAATGTATTAGGAATAACATAGTTTTTAATAGCAAAATATGTAAAATTATTTATATAGTATTTTTTAAATTTTTTTTTAAAACAACACGTTTAGAAATAATAAAATACATTACAAGATAAATCTTAATCTTATTTGCTATATAAAATACCATACAATTTCCAACCGACTTTGAATCTTCAATTCACGGTTGGAGTTTGCTATTTAGTATTATACGTATATATAAATCTGTGGTCTGGCATCACTAATTTATCTTTTTGTCATCATTATCAATGGGGAAGGATTTAAATGATCTAAAAAATGCCTTAAAAATATACGATTTAATGCACTCATAACAGACATTTTTTTAAAAAATGCACTAAACAATGCTCTTTAAAATATTTTTAACATTGGAAAAAATTGTTTTGTTTATTATTATTTATTAATAACTAGCACTTTGTTTCCCGTTAAAATAATGCCAACTCAATATTATGATTTAAACTTTGTTCAATTCGTTATTTAATACCCGATGTGTAGAGTTCAAAACTTAAAAATGTTCATCGATCTTCTCGAATCCCTAAAATATAAATACTTGAGCAAGCGCCAAGCACCACTTTAAAATGCGAATTTTGGAAGACGTTTTCTTATTGCACAATTACATAGTGGTACGGAGGTACCATGAAAATTTAAAGCTTTAAGTTCAGTCAGTCAGTGAGTCAGTCATCCCTCTAGGCCATCCCACCTGGTGTTGCCCGTGAGAAACGATTTTGATTATGAAATCAGTATATTTTCAAGTAGATCCCTAGAGGTGCGTATATAGGTAGTAATTACTAATTACGAATGTTTTCACACTGTCTATGATGGGTATGTGTAGGTTCTCGGGACAACGAGCGAAAAATAAGCGTTGGAATACCATTTTTACGAAAGTCATATGGTTTTGACCAAATATAATATACATATCTAAAATTATATTCAATCATAACTAATAGTAACCTTAGATATAATAAACAAAAATATAATATCTATTATTCAGTTTGTTTTTTTGCTGGACAAATGGCGCGGGAATATCCACGGTAACGGGATAAAAAGTATCCTATGTCCGTCTCCTGGTTCTAAGCTACCTCCCCACCAATTTTCGGCCAAATCGGTTCAGCCGTTCTTGAGTTATAAATACTGTAACTAACACGACTTTCTTTTATATATATAAATTCTTATTATTAGTAATTATTTGTGTCATCTTATTATTCGTCCTTTCCTATCTTCATTTTAGATTGAAAATTATTTCCAAAAATTAATTATACAAACCGTATTATATGTGGCGACGGCGTTATATTTATCTGATCGGTAAAAACATAACAAATAATAAAAACAGAAATAACACTCAAATAAGACAAGCAAAATAAATAATATTTATTTTATACTTTTAGAATGAATTTCAACTAAATTTTTATGAAATGTTATCCATTCTTGAATAAAAATGACTTTAAAATATAAAAATAAGGATCTAAGTAAAAAAAGAAAGAGTTTGTACTATACCCACTGAGCTCATTCAAACAGGTACTTAATATATTATACGCATTCGCCAGCAATCCAAACATTTGAAAGCATTCATGTATTTTTAAATTACAAAAATAAAAAGGGCGGGTAAGTGTATGTCGCTCTGCTGTACAGTATAGGTTACAAGTGAGTCCTGTAATGGATTGTGTTAGATTTTTATCCAATGATATAATATCATTTAATAAGAAAAACGATTCTGAGCGAAGACGGTCAGTCAGTCTATAATATCTTACTAAGTCTAAATGTATTTGATGATATTATTGTGAATAAACTAATTCATTTTAGTATTATAGGCATTAGTATTTACTATAGTTGGTTAAATTCATTTTTCTCAAAAAAATTATATTTTAAAATGCCATTGCGTGTATATAAAATATAACAATATATTCTAAAAGTTTCATATACCAACAAATAATATTTTTAAATTATATCAAAATAACTAAAATCATTATTCTTGGTTTAAATATGAAATTTTGTCTAAATTTGAAATTAAAATGTCTGTAAAAAATAAATGTGTTGATATATTTTTTAGATTTTTTGGTTACAGTATGATTTATTTATGAGAATTTTTGTTTTAAATTTTCAACACTTAGTTATAAAAACTGAACATTTTATAATTTTTTAATTACAATGATTTATAATTTTCGAGATTTTGACAAATTTTGTCAAAATTCGAACTTTAAATGCTTATAAAAAAAAATCGTGCCTATGTATTTTTAAAATTTTTCAACTGATGTTGTAACAATATATAAGAAAGCTTGTATTAAATTTTCAGACTTTTTGGCCCACCAAATAAAATTTTATTGACAATTATAAAAAAAAAAACTAAAAAAATTGAAAACTAAAAATGTCTGTAAACAGCTCAAAACAAATCAAAATATTTTCAAAATTGAATGGTGTATAGAAAATGAGAATATAAACATTAAGTGAAATTTTCATGCATCTACAATTATTCGTTTTTGAATTACAACCAAATAAGAAAAACGCTACATGAGAAATCGAGTGAATATCCTATGTTGTAAAATTATGAACTTAAAACACTCATAAAAATTTATTTTTAATTGCTTTTAGATATTTTATTTTTGATAAAAGTAGAAAAACTTACGTTAAATCTTGTATTAAAATTTAAAACCTTAGATTTAAAAAGAAAAATTTTTATGAATTTCTAACTCTAAATAATTTGCAAATTTTCGTCATTTTTACGTATTTTGTCAAAATTTCAACTTTGAATGCTTAGAAAAAAAAATTGTGACTACAGATTTTTAATATTTTTCATGTGCCTTTGAAACAATATATTAGGAGCATTCTATTAAATTTTCAAGAATTTTTAACGAATAAATAAAATGTTATTGATTTTTTAAAAAAAAAAACCAAAAAGATTGGAAATTTAAAATGTCTGTAAACAGCTCAAAATAAGTCAAAATATTTTGAAAACGGTATGGTATATAGAAACCGCTTATATAAACATTCAGTAAAAATTTCATGTATTTACCGTCATTTTTTTTAGACTTACACCAAAAACCAAAATCGATTTTATCGAAAATCAATGTTGCGTAAAAATTCCCGTTTTTTCCTTAATTTTCCATTTGTTTTTCACGGTACTTTTGAAAACTACTGGAAAATGTTTACTTTTGACCCCCCAAAGTACCAACTAGATTCACTTTCCTATCAGAAAAGGTACTATTGAAGAAAATCTAAGCACTTTTACTGTCCCAAAACGTGATGACAGACACAAAAAAAAAATAAGGGGGTCAAGTGGATGTCGCTCCGCTGTACAGTAAGCTACAAGTAGATCACTGTACTATAATGGATGGTATTAAATTTCACATCATTGTAAAACCAATACATTCATCGCTCCGCTCAGAATCTAAAAACACACATCATTGTAAAACCAATACATTCATCGCTCCGCTCAGAATCTAAAATAAATACAATGTAATAATTCGTTTATAAAATGTAATATGTATATAGGATGCATCTACACCTCTTACTACTTTTGATTATAATTATGCACTAATAAATAGAACCGAAGTACTCTATAGTATAGAACTATAGAGCATAGGGTGCCTCCGGATTTTTAGAAAATGTCCAAGGGTGCCGCGAGTCAAAAAAGGTTGGGAACCTCTGCATTATACGAAGGTTACTGCCAGAAGATGTATGGCTAGTCCAGTCATTTAACGATTTTTTGAGGAATTAAATCGGAAAGTTTTGAAACTTTGCAAAAATTTTCGTTATAGGCTCCTGATTAACCAAAAAAAAGTCGCCATCCCTCCGAGGTCCGGAAGTGTCCGCCATCTTGGATTTTATGTGCGATATTTCAGTTTTTTTAAATTATCTATGAAAATACTAATTTTATCTCAAAAATACCTCTATACAAAAATGTAGCTGACAAAATTTTGAACAAATATGATTTCATTATTTTTTTTGTAGCTTAAATAGGTTAAGATCAAAATGTATCCATGTATTATAATATCAGACGCGGCGAGCTATAATACTATGTATTATAGGCGGCAAGTTGGTGACGCGCAGCGCCGCGCGCCGCACTCGTGTCCACTAGAAAACAAAACGCAATATTTACAGTTTTTTTTTAATATACCTATATATTAACATATTAAAAATAAACATTATTATTGATATACACTATATTATTATATAGGACATATAGGTGCATTGAATATTTTACAGAATTAACACATAATTTTAATGTAAATTGCTTTATTTACATTTTTATTAAAATTAATATTATTGTTCTAATTCATTATTTATATTATAATACAATTAATGAATTATTTTTTTCGTTTGGATGATGGACCATATATAACTTCATCCTCGTCATCATTTTCATCATCATCGGATTCTTCTTCAATACTTTGCTGTTCACAATTTAAACATGAATGGCCAGAACATTTTTTGCATGCAGCAGAACACTTCAAACCTTGTTTTCTGCAGCCACATGCTGCTCCACAATTTTTTATGCACGCACATGTAATTTTTTCTAAAATGCATTTTGGCGCTGGTTCGTTGCATGAAAATATTGGTTGCAGTCCATTCCTGGTTGTTTGCCATCCCCAATCTTTCGAATTTTTTTCTTCTCCGTAATATTTTACTAAATAATATGTGGTGCACATATAATATGATTATAATATTTAAATTATTTATAATATGTTAATATATATACATATAACAAAAAAAACCGTAAATATTGCGTTTTCTAGTGGACACGAGTGCGGCGCGCGGCGCTGCGCGTCGCCAACTTGCCGCCTATAATACATATAGGTATTATAGCTCGCCGCGTCTGATATTATAATACATGGATACATTTTGATCTTAACCTATTTAAGCTACAAAAAAAATAATGAAATCATATTTGTTCAAAATTTTGTCAGCTACATTTTTGTATAGAGGTATTTTTGAGATAAAATTAGTATTTTCATAGATAATTTAAAAAAACTGAAATATCGCACATAAAATCCAAGATGGCGGACACTTCCGGACCTCGGAGGGATGGCGACTTTTTTTTGGTTAATCAGGAGCCTATAACGAAAATTTTTGCAAAGTTTCAAAACTTTCCGATTTAATTCCTCAAAACAGCAATTTTGAAGCTTAAATGTCTGGACTAGGCGGAGAAGCCGCGGAAGTACATTGGTGACACTCCTGGTCGTTATTGTAATTTAAAAATATTATTCATGGGTTTATTAGTAAAATATTAATTAATTTACTTTTATTATCCTTTTGAGTTTATTATTATTTATAACTATAATATTATATAAAATAGGTACTTACTTACTGTAATTACCTATGTCTTATATTAACTTGTGTTTTTTTTTTAAATTAATTATTTATAAATTTTGTTTATATGATTTTAAAAGGGTATTAAGGGATGTGGGGGCATAGCCCCTGCGGCGCACTAACGTCTAATAAGTGATGGGGACGCTCGTTTCTAAAATGTAAAATTCAAATTTAAAGAAGGGGTACTTTAATTTTGCAAAGTAAAGCACTGTGGGTACTTAAACATTTAAAACTTATAAGTGGGGCCAGGATATAATACCCCGAAAACTATCCAAAAATGAATTTTCACCGCAATAATGTCCTTTAAAATAACCCAACCATTTTAACACACTTCTGGGGCAAACGAAAATATGAACTTAACGAAATAAATGAGGTAATGATGACGAGTTTGAGTCCCGGACACACAACAGTCATTAATCGTAATGTAGATGGATTAAGACACAATCGACGTATCTAAATTATAAATCGACAAATGATAAATGGTTGGAACAAAACTGCTTGAGCCAATATTTTGAATTTGTAATTAAGTTTAATCTAAAATTGCATAAATTAGGTAATTTATAAATATGCACTAGAAATTAACAAAATTACCTAAAAACTATTTAAAATGACATAAAAACTCTAAAACTGCTAAAAATACAAATTTAAATTAAATGAATTTTATACTTGAAAATCATTGCATAGGATTTACAAAAAAAAAAAATTACCTTTTGCATTTAAATCCGGCTCTACTAATATAAGAACTTATTTCCTATATTATTATATTTTATATTTATACACACAGTGAAATAAAATTGTCAAATGCAATTTTTCGACAAAAATTAATTCAACATACTGTTTACACGATATCATTAATGTCTAATAGTAAAATAAATTACTTGACTAGAAATAGTATCATAAAATATACTTAGTAGGTTAAATTAATTTTTGGAGAAAAAATTACATTTGAATGTGTTATTGTGTCTGTATAAAATATAATAATACACTTTAAAAGTTTTAAATACCTAAAATATAATGGTTATACTTTGTTTAAAAATCTAATTTTATCCAAATTTTAACGTGAAATATCTATAAAAAACTGATTACATATTTTTTAGTTTTTTTTTTGAAAATTATTTATTAAATTACAAAAAAATAAATAGTTCCACGAGAATTTGTTAGTTTACTGGTGAATATCCAATGTTTAACTTCAAACAAACATCAGAATATAAAAGTGACTATAAGGGTGAAATTGTGAAAAGTTATTGTAAACTTTTTGTGGCTTTTGTATATTATGTTACTATTTAGGCAGTTTAAGTATAAAGTCAATTAGACAACTTTTTAGACGTTTAAAAATATTTATTTAATCATTTTGTATATGAACAATGCTGTGTGGTTAATATAAATTGTATTCGGAGGATTTTTATTACACAATTCCCATCTACCGGCTACCCACCTACGTCCTACTAACTACAAAGTTAAAATTTGACCTTAATTATTAACAAACTGAAATTATCCACATGTAAAATAAACGAAGATGAAATAAACCTTTATTATATAAACATTAAGTTTTCAGATTTTTTTTTTCATATTATGTGGTCTGTGAGAAAAAAATATACTTGTACCTATATAGTTTATTTAGTTTAAATTGTAATAATATTGTCTTAATTCGAGGTCCCGTTAGTACAGTCACACCATGCAAAGAGCAGGTCACCCGATCACCACTAATGCCACAGCCAACACAACAATAAAATATTATTATAAAAACATTATATGCTTAATTCCTTTAATAACGTAGTTTATATTGTATTAGGTATATTAGAAGAGTAATATATGTTGATATTAATATATTATATAATACTTTTTAAAACGTGTAAATTATATTTAAACATATAATATATAATATATTATATTATACTTTAATTTATGTATATAGCCATATAAAGATTAAGTTTAGACAATAAATTGGAAAGTATGAAGAAAAAATCATTTGTATCTTCTTTATCCAAAATTGTGGATTTATCTCATTGAGCCTTATGCTAGTATTAATGTTTTGTATACGACCGGAATACCTAACCGTACGTTGATTACAAATAACCTGTGTTTCAGTTTATAAGGATTTGAAGTTGCGTTGATATTAATATAGGTGTATGTATAGTATAATATATATATTTTTTTTAAAGCAATTTGTATGTATACTTATATTACTATATACACAAATTGTACAAAGTGTAACTTCAATAAACTGTGTGACATAAAAAAGAACTGACAGAAATAATTATGAACTAACTTTTATTCTTCTATATAGGTATAGGTTTTTTTATTAAGATATTACCTATATTATAATTGTTTACAATAGATAAAAAATTAATATTGATAAAACTAAAAAATATTGCACAGGTAATTACATTTGTTAGGGATCTATTTTTTCTACTCCCTGGCCCCTAAACATAATATATATTATACTATATTATAGTCTAAATCTATACTAGGCATTAACTTTCATTAGTATGACGTGTTTATTATGTATAATATATTTATTTATTTGTTTATTTGGTTCATACGGACGTAAAATCAATATAACGTATCTCTTAATGACTAAATAGTTTAACATTGTGCATATTAGCCCATTTTACAATACGATAAATTGGAAAATATGACTTTAAATTGGTTGTTGCTAAAGTCAAATAAAATAATTCTACACATGTTAAAGAAATACTTAAATTACATAAAGAAACCTTAAATTTAATCATGGACAATATAATTCAGGGTTATCAATCAAATCATTGACTATAGTTTTCATAAACAATTTAAGTTCACTGTTTTTCTATATACTTCTAAAGTAACAAAGTTAAAAAAATTAAGTAATGCTGTATACGGTGAATGTGGTTCTGTATATATATTTGACAGTTTATGGAAACAAACCGTAGAAATCTATTTTGAATAGCCTCTATTTCTTTAACTAAACCTAATTGACAAGGAGACCAAAGAGTGGAATTATAATCAAAATGTACTAATGTTGATATATGTATGTATTTAAACCAGAGGTTATATAAAAAAAATAATTATTAATGCATACATTATAATATTTTATTTATAACGATATTCGATACATATAGTTATAAATATATATATTATACCATGTTTCGCGCTTGTAAGTCAGTGACCGCGTCGTTCAAGGGCAACGGTGAATTCTATAAAAGATATAACTATTCACATTTTTACGTCTAACAGTATTGTAATTAGCCATTAGGGGGTATATAGGCTGAACCCCTCAAAAATTTAAATAGTTATTTTTATAATTTATGTATAATTCATTATACTTACAAGTTACAGTCAAAGTATTTGAAATTGTTTAGTTTAGGCACTGCAATCGGCAATATCACAATTGTATATTAGGTATAAATGTATAGTTTCTTTTATACTCACTTCTCATTCTTCAAACCTATCTGCACTTAGGGCCAACAATTACAAATATGTGGTACGGATATGAAATTGAATATCAACAAAATTCATGCCCATCAAAATATATCTCACTGCAAATTCAAAAATCTTCCTTTATTTTAAAATTATACTTTCCAATATCTATAAATCATAACACCTTTATATAAAAGCAATTAATGAAGAAGCAACATTTTTTTATAGTTAATTAGCGTAATTTACACATAAAAAATATACACATTTTAGTCCTTCCAGGAATTCCCATCGTAGCTGGTTATAATATTATAATAATTATGTACATCTATACTGAACATCTTGCAAAAGTGTCACTAATAAGTAATAGGTGGCTTTTTCCTTCTTATATCTAAATAATTTAATAGTCTTTCACACCTCTAAACTCATTAGTCCATGTAGGTAGTGCCGCATAAATGGTATATTTCTTATTAAAAAAAAAAATATATTGTAGGTACCTGTAGGCTGTAAGTATATAATGATTTATGAGTTATGAATTATGATTTAGGAAATACTACATAGTACGAGTCATACATAAATATCCTGGCTGAAATATTAATAACAATTATTACAATATCATGAACGTTATATTAAAATAGGGCATTTTTCTAATATTTTAAGAGAAAAAAAAGATTAAGCGTTTGGTATATGCTTTATTCTAAATAAATATATTATTTGTTTTTTTGTTTACCATTAATAATATACAATAAAAATATTTAAAAAAAACACTATCTGTGAGAATCTCGTATGATATTTTGTTATACAGATTAGTGTAGCATTTAGCAGAATCATTTTGTTTTATTATTATGAAAATCAATTTAATATTACTATTCAATATTCCATATTCCCATGCAAATTATACATATAAAAAGCTGAGTTTTATGCTTATGGATAAAAAAATGACTTAAACAAATCCACCCTGCTTCAGTTTTGTCGCATTTTATTAAGTAATCAATTGCAAAAAATAAGAAGTTTTCTCACTTCTTTAGGTCTGGTCTGGGCCTGGAAAAAATAATTATGAATATATTGAAAAGTAAGACCATAAACGTTTTTTTTTTATAAAATTCGATTAAATATAAATTTAAAGAAAATTAATAACAATTAGTGTATTTTATGTAGGCATCATTGTGTTTTTTAAAGCTATAAAATAAAATGTGGTTTAAAGGATTGTTTTGAAGTATTAATTTTATAAGAAAAAAAGGGGTGTGTTAAATACAAATATGAACCTATGTAAATCGTTTAACAGGACCCCGACTACAGAGTTTCCATACAATTTGAAATCCAGGTATTTGGTCATTTGGAAGATAAATTAAGTAATTAAGAATAAATAAAAAAATAATAAATAAATAAATAAATAAATAAATTAAGATAATTTAAATAATTAATATTAACATTTATAATTTATTAAAATGGTCAAAGTATAATAAATACTAGATACACTTTTAAGGACCACTAAACTTAGAATAAACATTTAGCAACTGAACAACTACTCTTTTAAAATTTGAACAAGGTACCTACATCGGCATTTAAAAAAAATTATTCACTAAGTAATTTACATTGAAAAAAAGAGAATTTGAAAAATTTGAAAACAGAAGTTTGTCACCACTGGATACTACTTAAGTAGTACAAAAAATCTTTGGAAATTTAAAAATAGGATCTTTAAGTATATTTAAAAAGGTAGACAAGTGGGTAATGGGTATGACTATGCTGTACAGTAGTTGAGCGTGTTATTGTAATGGATATGTGTTATATTTAAATTCAATGATAAACCATTGCGTACAAAAAACGATCCTGAGCGCTTTACTGGCTCTTTCTAAAACTACTGAGAATGACCTCTCAAAAGTACCAACTAGATTCACTTTTCTATTATAAAAGATACTGATGTCGATAATCGCATCATTTTTACCCCAAATGTTAACGGCAGACAGAAAAAAAACAAAAAGAACATACATAATATCATTGTAAATACAATAAATTCTTTCGGTCCGTTCAGAATCTAAGATTCCAAAAATTAGAATTTGAATACATCTTTTTTTAAAGGAAAAAATAAGGCTGATCATACTTAGTGAATTACTCTGTATAATATTGATTCTTCCATAACAACAATTTAAAATAAGATCGATGCATGAAAATGTCGAGGGTCTCAAGTGTTCACCTCCCTCAGAGTATCATTGTAGCCTCTTATCGCGCCACATCACATCATTAGATATTTCTAAATATTATACTTTTATAAATTTTTGGGGCCAAAATAGCAACTCATCGCTATCGGGTTCAGATTCGCGAAAACATATTGTTGTAGTCCCGCATCTATAAAGTAGACATAACATGTCCGGCAACGCCTAATTATGTATATTATATTTTTTTCATTGCGATTATTATATTATTAATTTTTTACAGTACAAATCCCCTTGGCCAAGGTGCAAGGTCAACCGCTACTATGCGGTTCAAACTCAATTACCACTGCGGTCCAAGGTCAACCACCAAGCTGCCAACGAACGATGTTCGATGAGGCGGCGCGTATCTCATCGCAATTTTTCGGCGTGATCCGGATTTTGGCCTTTCGAAGACGGGAAACGCCCTTGCCAGGTAGGGGCCGGTGAACCACATACCTTCACATCTGGGGGGACCCATCGAACGGACCACATATATAAGGACCAGCGAAACCAGGCATTGGCATCACACATCTCTTCACATCCCAAGTATACACATCGACCACAGGTTGAAGTTTGCAGATCCGTCTTAGACAACGCAAGAAGAAATCACCAAATAAGAAATGGCTTCTTTCAAGAATCTGGTGAGTTTTTACACGTTTCATGACGTATCGTAACGCGATTACCGGATTTTCGTACTTTAGTAGACATAGACACATAGTATTTTTCCAATCAGTTTTGTATTTTTAATTTAAACTTCACATTGACTCTAAATAATTGAGAAAGACTAACCGCTATTTTACTCTTCGCAACTATAAAGACATATACTTTTCGCACGATGTAAAAAAAAAAACTATTATTTTGGCCCAGCAACCAAATTTTGCACACAAGTTAATTGTATCAATCATGGAAGTTTTTAGAGATCACCAAAGACACGAATACCTTTAATTCCACATTAATCCAAAAGTATTAAAATGATTATAATATACATGATATTGTTCATTTGATAGACAAGTTATAGTGGTGAAGGTTTTCTGAATTTCAAATTGCCCCTATTATATACTTCAAACTTTAAAGTTCAATGGATAAAAATTAAAATATACAATATAAAGATAACCAGAAAACTAAGGTCAGAATCCTTCAAACTAATTATGTTCAGCTAGGTATCGGATCGAATCGCATAATAATTATATATCGCACAGAAAATAGTTGCAATCGTTATAGATCACATAGTTACTGACTTTTAGTAATACCTATTATATTTTTAATTGTACTTACCTAAAACGATGTCTATGTACAACAAAATATCGTACGTCATAGTTAAGATGCATACCATTTTTTTATTACAATCGTAAAATATGAACAGTTAAAATGTATTCAACACTCGAAATAATCTTTACTTTTATTCTTTTCACCAACAGATATTCATCGCCTTGGCCGTGTACGCCGTGTCCGCCGAAGAAAACAAACCCGCCGATGATGGAGCAAGAGTAAAGAAACAAGCCTACATTGCCGCAGCTCGTAAGTTTTATAATAATATAATATATAAGTATATGATGTAGAACACAATGCTAACTATATAGTATACAGTGGCATACATTTTTTTTTAAAATTAATTGTCTATAAATTTGATTTGATAAACAAAATTTCAATCTTTTTTTACAGCGGTCTTGGCTTACTCTGCAGCAGCTCCAGCATACCCGTACGCAGCATACTCTGCTTACCCAGCCACCTACGCTTACAAATACTCCACCCCGGCTGCTTACGCCGCTCCAGCAGCTTACGCCGCTCCAGCTGCCTATGCTGCTCCAGCTGCATACGCCGCTCCAGCTGCATACGCCGCTCCAGCTGCCTACGCTGCACCGGCTGCCTACGCCGCCACCCCATACGCCGCTTACTCGAGCTACGCAGCTTACCCGAGCTACGCCTCCTACCCGAGCTACGCAGCTTATGACGATGGCAAATACTACCCAGGCAAATACGAGAAGTCGTACTTCCCAGCATCCTACAAAGCTGCATACCCGGTCGCCTATCACTACTGAACATCCACTCACCCAAGATTCTCAACCTTCCGACACCATAAATAGTTTTTTTTTAATACAACTTTCAGCAATAAAAACGTGATCCTTTTTTCATCAATCGATTTTGTTGTTATTTTAAAACCTTTTCTTCCCTGAAAGAAAATTATATATTTACTATACAGGTATGTATTAATATAATATTGTAGAAGATGTGCATATAGGTATGTATAGTATATACCAGATACCTATACCATAAACATAATAATGATAATACATATTATATACTATCTATCTCACATATAGGCTATAGGTGTTAGGTATTAGCCTTTATAGGTATAGCCTATTATTTTACAGTAGGTAATGTGTTTCATACAGTGTATTACACTGGTTGTGTATAATTTAAGCATTTGAATATAGTATATTTTTATTTTTGAATAAAAGTTTATTGGTAGGTTATAGTATCACATCACGCAACATAAAGAAATTCAAATTATTTTAATATGTTCATTGTTCAATGGCATAAAAAATAAAAATACATATAAATGTCTTATGAGTACGACTATTGACCTCACCGAGATACAATAAAACATTATTTTAATCGAAATTTGATGCTTAAAATCAATGTTTTTGGTAATGATAGTAATTATAAAAACCTAGCAACCCGAGACCTTGTACTAACATTATTTGGTAATATAACCAGTAATTACTTAAAATAATCTTATCGGGTACCTATTTATATGATTTTGGGTGTGTTAATAGTAAATAATTTGTATTTATTTTTATAAATTTAATGTTTCTACTACTAGAACAATCAAAATGCATTTCAACTTGTTTAATCGGTTGATTTTAATCAGAATTTTATGAACATGATAATAATGAGATAGGTAGGTACTTCAATGTTCTGGCCTCGTATTTTAAATACGCTTGATATTCTTTTACTACAATTTGCTTATTCGATGTTACTAACTTAATCACTTATATAATATTAATATGTTGACAGACTTAAATTAAGACATGAATACTTACAACTTTATTCATTTTACATTTATACGTCATACAGTACATGAAAATTCTGCGTTTTGATTTGTTATTTACGTTAGTACTTAGTTATATAAAATAACCAATCGCATTATGGTTTAAATTTGTTTAACCTTATTTATTATAATATTATAATGCTGACAGAATAAGGGTAATAACACTAGCCAGTAGCCACCAAGAATTTCCCGGTAATGACCGATCGTGGAGGAAATTTGAGGTATTCAGGAAATTTTACAGTACCTAAGGAGTTAAACGGAAATTCTGAATTCAACTAGAATAAATTTTATATAATTAAAAATTACAATTAGATTTTCGTTAACTGCCTAAATTGAACTATATTCAGAAATAAAGTAGAACTTCCCATTAGAAAATGGATATATGGTATTTAGGACAGTGAACGATACAATCATTTAATGTATTTATAATTTTATATTTATATAAATCGTACTGTTTACGAAAAATGAATTTGATACGAGAATCCATCTTATTTTGAAAATATATAATGGTTTTATAAAACTTAACTCAGATGTTTCTAACTTATAATGATATCGCGTGGTCACGAAAAATAAGGTACATCGAAAATACACAATGTGATACCTAATATGTTATTATTATTATAGACATACTCATTAGTTATTACATAATTTATAATAATGGTAAAAAGGTCAAATAATTGATCGGAAAAAAATGGGTTGCCTTTTTCTATTAATGATTAAATATTTTATATGATATACCTATCAATAGAGAGTAGGGAGTAGGGATAATGGACATTATGATTTATGAAAATACAATTATTACATCGAAATAAAAAGACTTTATAAATGTATACTTAATCTAAATATAACCATGTAGGTCGGTAGGGGCAAAGTAAATAGGTTAATTGGGATGCCAAAATATAATAGATAATATAATTTCTTCAATTAACTTTTATAATTTTACACGGTCAATTTAAAAGACTTATAAAAATATGACATGCTTTGACTTTGAAAAATAAAAAAGAATCTAATAATAGTAAATCAAAAATTCAAAATATTACGTTCCACTGCATTACTTACCGAGATTTTACTTTCCAGAATATTATAGACGAGGATTTTATATTTCGGATTTTTACGGTCTGGGATATTACTTTTCGGAATACTACAGTCTGTACATTTTATTTTCCTGATTATTATCGTTCCAGTCAATTATTTTCCGGACAATTATGGCCACCCATCAAATATAATTATATACTTATAAACTTTAAAAGTTTTAATTACCTACCCACGAATAGTATTTTTAAATTATAACAAAATAACTTATATCGTTATTATTCGTTGAGATATCTTATTTTCTCCAATTTTAAACTAAATATATCTATAAAAAAACTGTATGCGGGCGGGTTTATATATTTTTATTTTGGTTACACTAAAAAAAACTAAATTGATTTTGTCGAAAACTGATTTTGCGTAAAAATTCCAGTTTTTATTAACTATTTGTTTCCGAAATCTAGAAAACAACTGGGAATTTTTCATTTTGACTACTCAAAATTACCATCTAGATTTACTTTCACATCAGAAAAGATAGTGAAGTTGAAAATCGAAGCATTATTTCGACTTCTTACTGTGTATATAAAACAACAAAAATTTGAACAACACACATCTTTGTAAAATCAATATATTCATCGCTTTTCTCAAAATCTAAAACATAAGCTTGTAAATAAAATACCAGCTCATAAAATTAATCAAAATGTTGAAAAAAACGTTTATATTTATATTTTGTAAATTTGAATGGTCAGTATTATACAGTTGCCTATAATAAATAAATATAGGTGATATTCTAGACACAATATATATTTATTTTCCAAATGTTTCTTAATTTTATAAACTGACATTTTATATACAAGCTTTTTATAATAATACATCTATTAGCACAGATTATATAAAATCAGGTGGTACACTTTCTATTCAAGCCATGTAATTCTCAAAAATGTAAACAAATCAAAACCTACCTCAAATCATTATATTACCACTAATAGAGATATAAATTATTGATTATTAACTACGAATTACTGATATTTAGTACTCGTGCCATATTCCTAACCATTGTCGTCTTATTATATGATACAATAATTGTAGTAAAGGTGTTGTACAATCATTAATTTTTAATACGTGATCCTACTGCATTGAGGTAGGTTTTAGTTAACAGTAAATTCAGAAATGCACCATCTGATTTCATATTAATATAATCTGTGATATTATTATGTGTTGACTTTAATAGTTGAATTAATTATTGTGCTATTTAAAATTATTTTTATACACCTAAGAGTTAAATCATGATATCCATAATGTAAACTATTGTTTTTTTAAATCTAAACTACCTTTTTACAAGCTCGTAAAAACATAGTATTTTTATGTACATATAAAATTACCATATTTTAATCGTGACAAAAATATACAAGTGATAACTATGGGTTAATGGCATTCAGTGCTGCGAGTTTTTAATAAAGATTCTAACATTATGATTTATGATGTATTAAAATATTATTGCCTTCGGCAAGAAGTAACTAAACAAATAATCAATTAATGCATGTATAAATTGTGTTATATTTGTTTATCTATAATGACATAATGTGTTATATTATGTAACTATAAACTAGTAACAATATTCTATATTAGCACTTTTACCTAATTAAAATAAAGATGAACCATAGTACATGTTAAGTTTGTACTTTTTATAAGCGGTGGTGATACACTGATACTAGCTGGGAGAAAAAAAATTATAAAATGTATTCAATAAAACAATTATGCTAATACGGCGTTATGGATATGCAATTTAGGTACATTGTTGTCACGTGGTTTGTTTTCCAGGATTTCGCAAGCACATTTGAAGATGTTGATGGTTCAGGTATTAGGTATAGTGTATAATCATTAGACCAGATAAAAGATTAAACATTAATCACTATCACATGATATCATTGTCATAATATTATAAAAATTTAGTTTTACAAAATTATTTTAAATACAAAATGTTCTTAAGGAAGCAAAAAATAATTTAGAAATATCTATGCAGTAGGAACACATTGTAATGAATGTAAACTACAATCTATAGATTCTTTAACAGAAAAAAAATATTCACAATAATAAGTTATTTAAAGAACGATTGTTCAGTACTCAGTAGGCACCAAGATTTCAGTGTTTAAAATATCTATTCAAAAAAATCAATAATTAGTAATATACTCATTAATTGTTAAATAATTTCTTGAACTGTAAAGGTCGCTCCACACTATGCATGTTTCGCGTTTCATGTTTTCACGTTTTCGTCGAATTTCGTGAATAGTGTGTATGGCTTTTTCACGAAAAATTTTTTTGTGAAAACGGTTTCGTAGTGTATAGTAAGAATGAACAACCTGTATGTTCACACGAAATAATCGTACTAAGCAACAGTAAACTGAAAACCGAACGAAACACTACGAAACGTAAAACCCGAAACGTGAAACGCGAAACATGCATAGTATGTATACCTTTTCTACGAAACACTACGAAACGCTATGAAATACTACGAAACGCGAAACGCAAAACGCGAAACGCGAAACATGCATAGTGTGGAGCGACCTTAATAGAATATGATAGCAGTGCCTTCTAAGAATACGGGAAAATATAGATTTTTATCAGATTTCGAACATTCGTTAATAAGTGCAGCTCTTTGGTAATTTTTTAAGAAAGAATTGATATTTTCGGAATTATTTCCCTGGCTTAAAGTAAGGTTTTCTATTGTCTCCCATAATTGGTTATAATATATTTATATGTATTACTTAAAAAAATTTTTATAATGAATAATGTACATATATAATTTAATTGTAATATTTTTTGATAAACTCATTTAAGATTTAATAAATATATTTTTATACTGAATAAGTAAATTCTTGTTTCACTAAAAATAAAACCAGTTGGTTTTCTTTTTATAAGAAATAATAACATTGTATTTGATATTTTGATCAATTCTCAGTTTATTTAGATAAATAAATATCACGTTGGGCGCCACTTTGTAATAACGTAAAAATAAGATAAATATAAAAACGACTCCTGTCGATAGTTATATTAAACGCAATACAACAGTATAATATTAATATATTATATAATAATGTATGTTATAACACAAATTTGGACATTACGTTATGTTCCGGTTATTTTCATAAAATATTTCGACAATTTCAAGTTTCAGATCGGATTGAAATGAAGACAGATGAAGAGAGCTGTTTCTTCGGCGGTGTCACGTACTGCATGTCTGCACCCTTGATGTATTCTAGATAGGTTTCACCGGAAGAGTCGATGTTTACCCGTAAGTTTGTTTTAATATTATTCTGGGGCTTTCCCTTGTTATAATTATAAAAGTATGATATTTATCAGGTTTGAGTAATTTATTGTAAATAAGGTGAATTTAGTATACATATACGCTCTATTTCCCGTTGTTAAGCCACTTTTTGTTTTTTAGAGTATGGTGAAAACTGGGACAATACAATTCACCTCATGTTTTCACCATACTCTGCGTGTGTAAAAAAAAGGTGGGTAAACTCACGAGGAATAGAACATAAATAGTATAATATTACATAAACGATTAAATATGTAATGTAAGGCAACTGAGAATAAAATAATTTAATTATAGTTTATATATAAGTAAATAATTTTTTAAAATCTAATTATTATATAATTTAAATGTATTCAGTACCTAATAATTATTATGCATGAAAATTGCAACAGTTTGTTGTAGTATACGTGAGTATCAATTAAAATATTTGGGTAATTTAGAGATTTTAGAGTAATACACCATTAAATGCATAATATACCTACATTAAACATTAAACATCTTAATAATATAATAAAAGCAACAGTATTTCACTGTAGTCTTTAACAATAATAATTTACTATATACATGCTATCTGGGCTATGATAATATGACAACGAGATGCAAATTATCAACTATACAATTACTAATGTCATTATTCTAACATCTCCACTTTAAAACACCATTCTTCACGATTTCTACGGGTCGATATTAATATTAGGCAATCAATTGTTAAACGACAAATTTAATTTATATATAAATTGTATAAGTTAGGTAAAGTGTAGTGCGTGTAAGACCCACTACAGCATCTAAAATATTGATGCTAATGCTTGAGTATTAAGTACCTGTGTATATTGCATAATGACCTATGCAATAAGTTGAAGCGTAATAATAAAAGAAATACATTTTTATTAACTTATATACAGTTAATATTAGTTATACTTATACACCACGCCTCTCACAAATTTACTTATATATACACTTTTACACAATATGGTTTTAGCCCTTCGAGAATTTCGATCATATAACAGTTGGACCCAAATACAATAATAATGTCTTATACGTCAATATACATGTATAAATATGTAATGATGATAATATTACATGTTGGTGGTGGATCCAGCGATCGTCATTATAGCGTGTGCCTGTGATATGCGTGTATTGTCGACCGTCGTATACATCATAATATTATAGAACGGGTCAAGGTTTTGTCGAAAAATAATCCTATTGAGGTGACTACAGAGGTAGGAACACCCCCCAACTCTACAGCACAGCTACACTAGCCTACACTCGTATTATAATAATAATAATAATAATAATAATAAAATAATATTTTGTTTGAAATATATAATATATAAATGCGTGCAACCGCGATGCGCAAATTGACGACAATCTGATTTTTAAGTGGTAACGCGGGGAGAGGGTTTACGAAAAACGTGAAATCTAAAAACGATGTTATATTAAATAATATTCTACAAAATACTTAAATAATATCTAGACGTCGTCGTCGCCAAGGCGCTGTGGTGTGCGTGCTGGACAGGAAATTCTTACAACATGCGTGCACTGATGTTGAATAATATACGAATTTACACGAAACGTAAAGCTAATTATATTACGGAACATAATATAAAAATAATTGTGCTATACTAAAGCGCGATAAACAACATACATACCACGTAGCGTCATTGCAATACACGCATAAACGTGCAAGCGGAGGAGTCGGTCACTTTTTTTCTTAAATGGGTTGGTACTTAGTGATTATAATGATTAAAAAAAATATTAACCACTCTTCTCCTGCCGAATAATCGTGGAACAGAAATCAAGTTTAAACGAAAATACTTAGGATATAGTATAATATATATGTGTGACTATGCTATCGATAATGTATGCACGCTTACGAACAATGTATAATATAAAGTCGCGTAAACCGAAAAATCGTACATACGTTCGTAGGATTACCCAGGATTTTAGAAAAGTTTATTATGTGGTAAACGTAAAAAAAAAAATTTATGTAAATATTGTCAATGTCAAACACATTTTCAACAGTTTTATACTGATTATATATAAAAAATAATGGCAGTACCACGTTTGGACAAAAAAGATACTTTTACATGAAAATTGGGAGAACGATTATGGTTTGGGAACACACGCATTTAGATACCTACACATTTTTTCCAACACCAAAAATTAATACGTTTAGGTACACATTTTTTTCTATATTATTTTTTAGAGTCTATTGACGTTACCCAGGAGACACCACAAGGAGGATAGCTCTTAATTGTCTTCAAACATTTATTTTTGCAACTAATTTAAAAATATTTAAATATATTAAATCATTAGGTCATTACAAAAATACTAAATCTACTAAGAACAAAAATCTTTTAGATTCTGAGCGGAGCGATGAATGTATTGATTTTACAATGATGTGTGTTTTTTTTATTTTTTTTTTATTTTTGCGTCTGTCATCACCTTTTAGGACAGTAAAAATGCTTCGATTTTCTTCAATAGTACCTTTTATGATAGAAAAGTGAATCTAGTTGGTACTTTGGGGGGTCAAAAGTTAAAATTTCCCAGTAGTTTTCACAAGCACCTGGAAAAACAAATGAAAAATTAAGGGAAAAACGGGAATTTTTACGGAAAACCAATTTTCGACAAAATCGATTTTGGTTTTTGGTATAACTCTAAAAGAAATGACCGCAGAGACATGAAATTTTGACCGAATGTTTATATAAGCATTTTCTACACACCATAGCATTTTCAAAATATTCTGACTTATTTTGAGCTGTTAACGGACATTTTCAGTTTCCAATTTTTTTAGTTTTTTTTTCTATAAATGTCAATAAAATTTTATTTGTTGGGTAAAAATCTTGAAAATTTAATAGTAGGCTTCTAATATATAGTTTCAAAGGCAGATGAAAAATATTAAAAATCCGTAGTCACAATTTTTATTTATATGTAATCAAAGTTCAAATTTTGACAAAATACGTAAAAATGACGAAAATGTGCAATTTATTTTGAGTTAGAAATTCATAAAAATTTTTCTTTTTAAATCTAAGGTTTGAAAATGTGATACAAGAATCCTTATAAGTTTGCCTAATTTTATCAATGAAAAAATGTTTATAAGCAAGTCAACATACATTTTTACGAGCATTTTAAGTTCAAATTTGTACAAGATTAGATATTCACTCGATTTCTCATGTAGCGATTTTCTTCTTTTGTTGCAATTCAAAAACAAATAACTGTAGATGTATGAAAATTTCACTGAATGTTTATATAAGCATTTTCTATACACCATCTAATTTTTAATATATTTTGACTGTTTTTCAGCTTTTTACGTACGATTTCAATTTTCAATTTTTTTAGTTTTTTTTTCTATTAATATCAATACAATTTTATTTGTTGGGCCAAAAATAATGAAAATTTAATACAAGGCTCCTGATATATTATTACAATAGCAATTGAAAAATATTAAAAATACATAGGCACACATTTTTTTTATAATCATTTAAAGTTCGAATTTTGACAAAATTCATCAAAATCTCGAAAATTATCAATCATTGTAATTAAACAACTATAAAATGGTCAGTTTTTATAACTAGGGATTGAAAATTTAATATAAAGATTCTAATAAATAGTACATACTGTAATCAAAAAATCTAAAAAATATTTAAACACAGTTATATTTTACAGACATTTTAAGTTCAAATTTGGACGAAATTACATATTAAAATCAATATTAACGAGCAAAAGTATATATTATGATATTTTTCCAGCATCACTGTTCATTTTAGGCTAATAATTAAATAATATGAATAATATTAATTCAACTTAGCAGCTACCGTAAAATAACAATATCAATATAATTTAAAATATCCTAGACTGACATACCGTCTCCGCTCAGAATCGTTTTTCGTATACAATGATATTATATCATTGAATTCAAATTTAATACCATCCATTATAGTACAGTGATCTACTTGTAGCCTACTGTACAGCGGAGCGACATCCACTTGACCACCTTTTTTTATGTTGTGTTTTTTTTTTTTTTTTTTATTGATCACAATAACATCGACAACAAAGGCCATTAGTTACAAATATTTACAAAACGATATAAGATATTAGATAATGGGTTGGGTACAAATATGAAATAATAAATGTTAAAAAATTAGGTTAAAACATTTTTTTTTTTAATATGATTGAACAATTTTGTTTGCTTTGTAAAATTTATTATGTCTAGGATTTTTTCTTGGTTGGGTCCAAGTGCAGTGTCTAGTTGGTAGGATATCCTATGGTCGATGCGTTCTTGGTTGTACATTAAACAATCAGCTATTATGTGTTTGACGGTTAATGCAGTTCCAGAGGTTTGGCAAATGGGAGGATCCTCTCTGGCCATAAGGAAACCATGAGTGATTCTGGTGTGTCTTATGCGAAGTCGGTTAAGAATCGTTTCCTCTTTCCGAGTAAGTTCTGTCTACCGGTATATGTCTCTTTTTACCTCGTTTAGTTTAGTGTTTTGTAAGTTCCAAAGTTTTTGCCATTTATTTTTAGAATATTCGTTTATGATTTTTTTTAAGTCAGCATATGATATTTGGTTTATTAGCAAGGTTTCGTTGTTGTTAATGGCTATGGATGCTTGTTCATATGCTATTTCATTGCCTCTTATTCCTTTTTATGTTGTTTATCTTATTTATTATTAAATTTTTTTTTTCCGACAAAACGTGGACCGATGTCTTGAATATTTTCTAATATCTTTGTCGAGTTGAAACGTTACAGACACTTATACAGTTACGTTTAGTACAACGAACAATTTTGCTTTCGTCTATATATTTTATTATACAGTTATACTCTTTATCACGACGGTTTTCAAAAATGTCAGTAATAATCACATTCATACATTTGTATTGGTCAGTTTAGAAAAATGGATCAAACTGAAATACTGAGTTAATAAGAAGAAGTCTGTAAGTGATTAAGTGATATTATATATTATATATCACTGATACATTACCTACCTATATTGATACAGGTGTAATAAAGATAATAATTTATAGTACGTGTATTACGTAGGTATAATATTATATATTAGTTGTATAGTCACGTTTACTGCGATGATAATCATATGATAACCAAAATAATATAATTTATATTAATTGGTTTGGATTTATAGTATCTTGCAATAATTAAAATCGAGTATAGGCTATAGAGAGTATTCCACCATTGTACAGATCACCGGCCGTTTGATAATATATTATGATGTTTACCCAAATGTTCTCTGATTTACCAGGTAAAATTATAAAATACCTATTCTATATATTATGTATCCAAACGTGTAGGCTTTTAGGACAATGTGCCCAAAATAATACGGTCGGTGGGGGAGGGGGTGAGAGGGCATGGTACATTGCCCCCCCCCCCCATGGCTACGCAGGAGCACCGTAGCTACGCACAAATCGCTGCCGTTTTATAAAATAGCACCGTAAGTCACACATTTTTTGGAACCGTAACTTCGCACAATACAAGGATCTTTTTAAAATTATATGTCATATAGCCATATAGGTAATACGCATAGATCAAATAATTCTAAATAATATAATCATTTTAAAAATATATTCTTATATAAAACTGCTTGAAAGTTAAGTCATATACAAAAATATTATAAACATTTTAATAGGAAAAAATGCTTGTCGTTTTTAGTAATGAATAATAAATAATAAGTTCCTATACATTGTTAAACGAGGCTAAACATTTTACATATTCATACCTGTCAATTTTATTTTCATTATATAATTTACTTGGTTGGTTTATAAAATATGGTAATACTAATACATTATATCTTACTTTTAAATATTTAAATATTGTATCATATAAAAATTAAAAATGTTATGACTATAATACACAATTTTTAATTTGTACCTAATAATATCAAAGTTAATTTAAGTTTAATTAATTTAATTTAGTTTTATTGATATTTTTACTCAAGTCGTTCGTAACAATTTTATGACTATGCAGACTTTTGATGTAAAAAATATTTTTAAAACGCGGAGCTAAGGTGCGTCCGACCACGCCGCTGATATGCTACATAATTTTATAATTTATACTAATAATATAAAATTTATAACATGCATAAATACATGCACGACATAGGTATAACAGTATCATAATACCTATATAGCTGCTCGAAAAACATCGAAAAATCGATGTCCGAACCTCGTAGTTTACCTATGGCAGAAAAAAACCCGTGAACATACACAAAGAGGTGTGTCGACGGCAAAACACGCGATGTGTCTATTATAAATGAGCGCGGTGCACCGCGGCCCGGTGTGGTTATTGTGGCGGCGTCGTCAGCGTGTGCGAGGGGGTGGGAAGGAGGGAACGCGGCGGCGGCGGCGGATTGGCAGACTGTGCACCGAGTCGATTTCATAATAATATTATATTGCGTGAACACCGACGCGTGCTGGTACAACGTCTGCGCGTCCATGTACCGCACATGTCGATAGACCGCCGTAGTCGTGGGACATGCGGCCATGGGATGTGGACACTCGGATCCCAAGTCGGCCGACTCGCGGAGAACGGCGTCCGCGTCATCGTCCCCGGACGTGGACGTCGCGTGGTGCGGCGGCCGGATCACGCGCGGTGGCGACGACCGCCGCGCCGAAGACGCGTTCGCGCACTACAACAATTACGGAGTCCAGGGATTTTGCGCCGGGTTTCCCGTCCACCGTATCACCAAAGTTACGCAGGTAAATCGGCGGGCGGCGATCATACCCAAAATTGCGGGTTTAAAATAATGACGAGAAAATGCGTTTGCCTGCGGGTTGTGTGGATGACTATATTAACAGAGATGACAGATGACTATAGGATGCTGTCAACATGTTGTCAACATTATGTTGATGAATTTTACACTTTTTTCCTTTTAATCCTTCATTGATTATTTCTAGCTAAAAACTCGTTGCGTATGCTTCATAATAATATGCGTTCACAGATTAATCAGAATAATATATACATTTTATTACATGTTTTTAGTTATAATTTCATTTCTTTGTTTTTAGTGTCATTTATCATTTAAAAAGGTCATTGTGTGTAACTTGATAATAATTTTTATATTTTATAAAATATAGGTAATTCTTCTTAAATTTTATATTTATAAAAATATTGTTTTGATTATTAGTAAATAGTAGTGTTTTTGTTGTGATTACTGATTAGATTTAACACGTGCTCGCTTTTACAGATATTATGCTAATCGAATATTGAAGTTATACATTTTATCGTAGAAATTTGAAATAATAAACAAAATTAAAATATATTAAATTTACATTGACATATAGATCGGTGCCTATTGTCGTACTGATTGTAAAGAAAATTATTAAATTCTAGTGATTCGACATTCAAGTACATATAAACGATCTTATAAAAATTTTAATTTTTAACTGTATAAGTTACTCTTTTAAACACATCAAAAGCAAAATCATCCTTAAGTACCTATACGTAGCAGATTACTTAGTTTTGTAAATTAATTATTATTACTAATTAATAATGACAAATTACATTGATATACTAATGTATGATTTATTATTTTACAAATTATGATAATATGTATAAATGTATAGGTGCCTATAATATGACGTACTATATCTCGAAAGTTCCATATGTAAGGTACCTTAATAAGTATCTCAGTGAAAAATCAATAAACCTGATTGCGAAGTTTTAACAATATTATTTATTAAAGAAAAATGATTTGGTATCTTAGAACTTGTCTAAATATACCATCACAGTTTTATATAGCCATATAGGTAATAATAATATAGTATAAGCAGTGTTGGGTAGGAACGTAACGCAAATTACAAATTAGGTACTGTAACAAAATTACTTTTTCAGTTACTCTGTAATAATTTCATTATATATTATTTAAATTAACACAGTTATAATGGAATTACTTTTTAAAAGTAAATTCTACGGAGTAACGTGTTATTTTCCACGCTTTAAAATCAGTGGCACCGAAGTGTTAAAAAATATACTATGACATCGTACATCAATGGCCCCTCCCCTATCATTCCCCTTTTATAATATAACAATCAGATGCAATCAAATCACCTCCGTGTAATGCGATGTTCAATCATTTATTTTTATGTCTTAACGTAAGTTCTGGATCCATAGCGGGAGCCCCTGCAGTATCCTACGGTGGGCAACCCGTTTAAAAAATCTACTACAACATATGTCACAGATAAACTTGGTCATCGGCGCCACTGTTTAAAATAAGTTATGAATGTAGAATATATGGCAAAAACTAGAATAACCAAGAAAAATTAAAAATCAATAAAATGTATTAACGATTCCGAAAGTTTTTATACTAAATCATAACCAACCATATTATTAAATATCCCAGGAATTAATACATATACATTTTGTACATCGGTAATTTAATTTTATAAGCTATAAGGTACTCTTCAAAAGTAGTTTACCCAATACCGAGTATAAGGAATTATATCTTTTAATTTATTTATTTATTGTACTATGGTTATAGGAAAATAGACAATTTGTCAGGTTCTTCAATGAATTTTTAAAAAATGTACTTCAGTTTTTCACATGTACATATTTCCATATTTTTCTGAGCATCTTTGCTGCATAAAACAATATTTCATTTTTTTTACCAACTTCTACTAAATTATTATTCCGGTAGTCGTTAATTTATGTCAAGGGTAGATGACATTATTTGATAAGGAATGCAATCTTTTATAACACCTATGCCCTATTATAATTTTAAAACTTTTTATTGATTCAAGCTTTAAATTATACTGGCTAGGAAAAAACGGGAATTTTTACGGGAAACCAATTTTTGACAAAATCGATTTTGGTTTTTGGTATAACTCTAAAAGAAATGACCGTAGATACATGACATTTTGACTGAATGTTTATATTAGCATTTTTTATACACCATAACATTTTAAAAATATTTTGATTTATTTTGAGCTGTTTACGGATATTTTCATTTTCCAATTTTTTTAGGTTTTTTTATATAGATTTCTATAAAACTTTATTTGTTGGGTAAAAAAACTTAAAAATTTAATACAAGGCTCTTAATATATTGTTACAATAATATATGAAAAATATTAAAAATCCGTAGCCACAAATTTTTTCTATAAGCATCTAAAGTTCGAATATTGACAAAATACGTAAAAATCCCGAACATGTGCAAATTATTTTGAGTTAGAAATTGATAAAAAATTTTCTTTTTAAATCTAAGATTTGAAAATGTAACACATGATTTCTTATAAGTTTGCCTAAGTTTATCAAAAAAAAAAAATATCTAATATCAAGTCAAATTAAATTTTTATGAGCGTTTGAAGTTCATATTTTTACAATATTGGATATTCTATCGATTGCTCATGTAGCGATTTTTTTATTTTGTTGGAATTCAAAAATAAATAACTGTAGATACTTAAAAATTTCACCGAATGTTTATATTTGCATTTTCTATACACCATACAATTATGAAAATATTTTGACTTTTTTTGAGCTTTTTACGGACCATTTCAAATTTCAATTTTTTTTAGTTTTTTTTTATATAAATACCAATACATTTTTATTTGTTGGGCCAAAAATAATGAAAATTTAATACATGGGCACACATTTTTCTTATAAGCATTTAAAGTTTGTATTTTGACAAAATTCATCAAAATCTTGAATATTATCAATCATTGTAATTAAACAATTATAAAATGTTCAGTTTTTATAACTAAGGATTGAAAATTTAAAACAAAGATTCTAATAAATAGTACATACTGTAATCAAAAATCTAAAAAATATATAAACACAGTTATATTTTACAGATATTTTAAGTTCAAATTTGGACGAAATTACATATTAAAATCAATATTAACGAGCAAAAGTATATATTATGATATTTTTCCAGCATCACTGTTCATTTTAGGTTAATAATTAAATAATATGAATAATATTAATTCAACTTAGCAGCTACCGTATAATAACAATATCAATATAATTTAAAATATCCTAGACTGACATAGCGTCTCCGCTCAGAATCGTTTTTCGTATAGGTACAATGATATTATATCATTGAATTCAAATTTAATACCATCCATTATACAGTGACCTACTTGTAATCTACTGTACAGCGGAGCGACATCCACTTGACCCCCTTTTTTTCGTTTATCTCGTTGAATTTTAACTTTGTTCATTAAATTTATCCATTTTTTAAAAATTGTAATTAAATAGTCATTACTTTTAAAGTAACTGCTATAATTTGTAAGCTACATAAAATCATAATAATATGATTTACCAGATGACCTAAATTTAATTGTAAGGTTAGGTAGGTATAGTTAGGTTTAACTTTTCATTGAGTACCTATCGACAAATCATGGTATTATTAACTAATTGTTTAGTTTTATTAATTTATTAATACAATTTTACAAAATAATTAGGAACCTGGGGTTAGGTTAGGTTTTTTTTAAATTATGATAAACTACCTACCTACCCTAAATCTGAATTTGTTTAACTAATTAATAAAATTATATTGGTACAAAATGAGAAATTAGTAAGTACTAGGTAGGTATATTAAATATTACAATTTAAACACACTTTATGGGAGCGGATCCAGGGGGATAAGGGGCTGTAGCCCCTCCCCCAATTTTGAAGTATTATTTATTATGTTTTTTTTTATATAGGTATCTAATATTATATTAATAATTAATTATATTATCTATCTACAAGAATTATAATTGTATTTTCTCTTAAAAATGGACATAATTCGATTTCAAATTAAAATATTTAAAAAAAAGATATCACAAATGATATTGTTACAATAACTTTCAAATGTAATAAAAGATCTATTCACTCTAATATAATTAAATTTGCACTATACATATATTAAACGTATATTTGCCAAGCTATGTGCTAGTAAGACTGAGACAGCAAATAGGGGTTTTATAAAATCCAATTTTAAATATCTAATAAAATATTTCACATTTCTGTTTGTGAATTTTAATTACAAAAGTGAAAATCTACATTTACCAAGGTAAAAAGGTGTATCAATACACCTTGATCTTTGGAAATCACGATCTGGTTTAAAATTAGTTATGGTTCAGGTTAAGCAGATGCTGTGATGGTATTTTAAAGTTTAATTTATGTAATTATAAAAGAAGTCTAAACAATTAATTTTATATAATACAGATAGATATTGCATTTAATTTATTCTGTGATTGTGATACATTAATAATATAATTATATAAGGCAACCACTATACCGCGTTGAGTTATTTATACACTCAGGTTTCAGGGAAACCAGAACAATTATGTTAGTCTATAATGTATTTGAATAAATCAATTCATTTTTACCTTTTTAAAAAAAGTAATATTATAAGAATATTTTTCTATTTTTAAAATTAAATATAATATATAATTCAAACCATTAATTTTTATTATAAATTGTTCTTTACTATTGATACTTTAACAATTAATTATTTTATTAGGTTGAACAAGTGGATGTTTGTGAAGAACAAAACAATAAAATATCTATACATGATGACTATAACAGTTCTCAAGTATGTAGACAATTGTTTTTAATTTTATTTCTTATATACATATAACACTACAATTATTTAAAATAACAAAAATTTTCCTATTGGCTATTTTACTTTTAGTTGTTCCCAGAAGTATTAACAATTAATGGTAGTTGGATATATGGCCTAAGTGCAGGAGGATCAAGGAATAATTTAGACATGTTTGAAATTAATCCTCAATATTTGCTCAAATTTCCTACAGGTACTATTATATATATTATATGTATTATTATAAATATTTTACATATTTATGTTATTAATTTTCAGGAATTTTAGAAGAAAATTTGTTTGTTACAATTAAAATAATATTAAAAATAAAACGACTACACAAAAAAAATCCATTACACATTGCATTTTTTTTATTCAAAGTATTTATTATTTATTAATTATTATTATCAAACTTTGAAATTATTATAATACAAACCTATTTTTTAGAATGATTTTGAACAAAAAGAAACATTAGGAGCTGAGTATTTTTTGTGTACTGAACCAGAAGGTAGTTCAGGTGTATTCAAGGCAAAACAAATGATCTCAGAAACATTTGTAGTGTCTACATTACGTAGCTATGTAATAGTACCGGCAACCTTCAAACCATTTCAACAAGGTGAATTTGTGATCAAAGTGTTAGTTGATCGAAAAATTAACTCCGAATTAAAAAAACTGATACCGCCAACAAGACCATCTGTTGGAAATATTAATATACAATAATAATCATATTTTATAGAATACTGAATTTATATATGTTAATTATTCAATTATGTTTGAGTGCATTTAATTGTTAAATAGTTAATAAGCAAATTTATGTATTTTTCATGCTAATAAATATTGTATATACCATAAAATATTATTCTTATTCAGCATACAGTGTTCCAAATATTTAATTGATTTGCATTATAACATTGTAAACTACATAATGGTAAACCAGTTCGAGAACATGAATATTTCTTAGGATTTTCACAGCCGTCTACCCTACACATTTGTATAGCAGGTGGAAGTCTATTTAATTAAAACAAATCAATACATAGTATTATAGTTAAATAAAGATAAAATGTATATATAATATTTATAGTTGGTACACAAATACAAAGTGGTTCACCAAGCATGCTCACCATCTTTTTTTCTTCAATAAGGCAGTTATTAAAAATCTGATTTTTGGAATTTTTAAATATACTTTAAGACCATATTTTCAAATTCTTGAGATTTTTTGTACTCCGAAAGGAGTGTCCTGTGGAGATACGATACAAGCTTCTGTTTTTCGAATGAGAACACCCCAATCAACTATAAATTATATAGAAGATAATTTTTCTGGAATTTTTGACGTAGCAAAATAAAAATTTGACAAATACTTTTTGAGTAATTTAACTTTGTGTTCTAAGAATAAAAGGTCCATGGTATTGGGTTTATAAGATATGGTGATA
Organism: Nasonovia ribisnigri; assembly: GCA_027563435.1. Classification (NCBI taxonomy): domain Eukaryota; kingdom Metazoa; phylum Arthropoda; class Insecta; order Hemiptera; family Aphididae; genus Nasonovia; species Nasonovia ribisnigri. Next base: position 155,936 of record JANEHU010004176.1, on the reverse strand, counting down.
TGGGGGCTATGATTTGAAAATTGCAGTCATTAATATTCATCTATCAATATTAATAATTTGTGAAAATTTCCCCAAGTATAATAAATACTAGATCCAATTTTTTGTCTACATAATATTTATATAAAAGTATAAATCCATTTTTTAAGGACTTTTATCCTTAAAACAAACACTTTAATAACTAAGAAACGACTCAATAAAATTTTGAATAGGATACATCAACAATTTAAAAAAAAAATGATCCACTAAATAATTTAAAGTAAAAAAGGGAGTTCTTATTTGAAAACAAAAGTTGATATTGCCACATGACACTCCTTAAGTAGTACAAAAGAATTTATGAATTTGAAAATATTATGGTATTTGACTATATTTAAAAACACCAAAAATCAGAATTTAAATAAATTTATTATTAAAGGACAGAATGAGGGGGGGAGCATGTTTGGTGAATCACCCTATATATGTGTATATGTATTTAAACAGAAACCAGGTTGAGCCTAATATGTTTTAGACTAAAAGTATAAAATTTGAAATGAAAATATTGTTATTGAATAATTATTAAAAAGTTTAAACATACTTAATTAAAGATTTTTTGATAGGAAAATCAACACCTTCTGGAAACAGTAGAGACACTTTATCATTTTTACTAATGTATATAATATTATTAACAGTCTTCCTTGCCATCCGGCCTTTAGCATTGGTTTTAGATTTGCTTTCATGTTTTTTCAACAATCTTTCCATGGTTCGTTTTTTATCATTTTCCCTTTTTTCATCTGCTTGTTGTTTTCTTTTTTGTGATTTAATAGCTTTTTTTTGCAACATTTCTGGAGTTAATACCTTTTCTCGATACCCTGTAATTATTAAATGATTAAGACATTTTATTAAATTAGTAACAATTTAAATTCCAAACCAGAAGGCAATGCAACCAGTTCCTCGGTGAATTCTTTATCAGACTTTCTGTCAAACATTGCTCTTTGTCTAGCGGTCATCATTTTTGGATCCTTTTTTTTAATTTTCTTCAACTCATCATCAACTTCGTCCAATTTACCCGTTTCAATTGCTTTCAACCATCGTTCTTCATCACTTGATCCTGGATTGTCTTTATTATTTTTTACTTTTTTTTTTTTCATTCCTGAATTTTGTAAGGTTGTCCTAGTTGTAAGAGGTGGACTAAAACAGTATATTTTTATAATAATAATATATATTATTTACATAGTTATTTATTCTCTACTTTTAATTGAAAACATTAATTTAAGCAAAATACTAACCTGGATGTCATTACATCAACATATTCATCATTACCAGACATGTTGATTTAAATTTAATGAAGACCAGTAGCCAACACAATTAACTAATAATTAGTTATATATGGTATATATTATAATTTATTGTTAAAATCTATAAAATAATATAAATAAGTGGTTTATAATATTCCATATTGCCACATAATATACCTATATCTATGATATTGCCATAAACTCTAAAATGAAAAATATCTTTTGTGATTATTATAGCATATCAATAGCACTGAACAATAAAGTATAAGCAAGTGATGACATCTTATGAGTCCATCAAGAAAACTAGAAATTAAAATATTCCACAAACAAAATAGTGTTTACTGTTTATACATAATCATTTGTATTATCACTTTAATTATAGTCTGTGTGGTAGTGACGTAGTGTTATCACAAGTGGCTGAATGTTAATTGTTATCACTACCTTATCATTTAACATTTTTCATAGACGGAGCATGGTGGTAGTTGTTCACGCGGCGAAAATAGAGTTGTGTACTTGTGTTTCAATCACGATGTAGGTAAAACATACATACATAGTACATACCTACATCGTGGTTTCAATAGTAAAATTTATCGTATCGTAATATTATGGTATGCATCATCACAATATTAATAGACTTTAAAAATGTATAGTTTATATGCTACTATATTATACCACTATACTAGCTGCCTAATAAACTGCTGTCTGAATATCTGATATTATTTTAATTTTGTTTAATAATTAAAATTTAAAAATAATAAATATGACAAGAATATGTGTAATTTTTTTCTCATACATATAAAAATTTGGTTTATTGTATAAACATTATTATCAAGTGAATGTCGCTCTGCTGTACAGTAGGTTACAAGTGGGTCATTGTTTAATGGATGGTATTAAATTTGAATTCAATGATATAAAATCATACAAGAAAATAAAAAAAATCACTACACCGACTGAATATCCAATGTTGTAAAAATTTGAACTTCAAATTTGCAGAAAAATTTAATTGTACTTTCTTATAAACATTTTTTTTTTTTTTTGATAAAGGTAGAAAAACTTATATGAACTCTTGTATTACATTTTAAAGTATTAGATTTAAAAAGAAAATTTCTTATAAATTACTAATTCAAAATAATTTGCAAATTTTCGTGATTTCTACGTAATTTGTCAAAATTTGAACTTAAAAATGCTTATAAAAAAAAACTGTGATTAAAAGTTTTTATTATTTTTTAAATAGGTACCTTAATGTCATTACAACAATATATTAGGAGCCTTGTATTAAATTTTCAATTATTTTTATCCAACAAGTAAAATTTTATTGACATTCATAGTACAAAAAACTAAAAAAGTTGGAGACTGGATATGTTCGTAAACAGTTCAAAACAAATCAAAATATTTTGAAAATTGTTTCGTGTATAGATATAAAATAAATGACCAGTGAAAATTTCATGAATATACGGTAATTTTTTTAGAGATACACTAAAAACCGAAATTGATTTTGTCAAAAACGGATTTTGAGTAAAAATTCCCGTTTTTCCTTAATTTTTCTTTTGTTTTTCCCTGCGCTTTTGAAAACTATTGGGCATTTTAAAAAATGAACTCCACTCAGAATTTAAAATACCTCTCTAAAAAAAAAAAATATCTAATTTCCAGGAAAAAAATTGGAAATATGCATAAATATGTGCAAAAAACTTTTAAATTTAAAATTCAGACCCCATGAAAAAAACATTGTAACGAATCTGATTTATTTTATTTGTTTTCCGAAGTTCCGAACAAATATTTAATATAAATGCATAAAGTCCTGATCCCTGATAATTAATAACATTATAGTTATAATACAATAGTTATTTACTATTTATAATATTTATTAAGTTGTATAATATTATATACCTATGGTAAGAGTTAATAACAATGTTTTTGGTCGGAAGGAATCTGCGTCACTGCTGGCACACTAGGAATGACCGCGCCCCATCAACCCGCATCCCACCTGGAAGCTCCGTCTATGAGTATAAGGTCATAATATACTAGTACCTATAGTATGATGAATTCTAAACATCTAAACACCAGATATTATACACAATGTTTATGCCGAAAATTAATAAAAATAAAAATTTTATTTTTGTTATTGGCTTATTCTATCTTCGTTCGATTAAAACCTCATACTGGCCTATACCCGCATTCTACATAAACACATATAATATGGTTGATGACGGAAGAACATTTATATTGGGTAGACCAAAACCATTTTTTTTTGTTTTTAATACAAATGTGAAATGTTGTTTAATTTAAATTTAACGAGGAAACAGTTTTAAATAGTCTTTATTTTCCATCCGATAGTCAGAGGACGATATTGTGAATAAAATCTACCAGGTAACTGGTAAGAAGTATTTCATTTTAATAAATTGTAGTTTAGTAATTGAGTTGAATAGTGTTGTGTTATGGGGGCAATGTCTAAGTGTCAGCGGTTATTTTAGCGATACCAATACCTACTAAACGACACAATAAATTACTATTACGTACCTACTAGGTATGTATATAATCAATGTCATTAGGTTAGTTGTGTAAAAAGTAAGATCTGTAATAAAATATTAAATACATTATTTTTGCTTAAAGTTAGTTACAACGTACTTATATACACCTGCAGGGCCGTCTTAAGCTTTGCAGGGGCCCATGGGCACCTGGAGCTAAAGGGGCCCTTTTAGTAGGCCTACAAAAGTTGAATAAAAATATCAAAAGTTTATTTAATATGATTTATTTAATATTAATTAAAAACTATGTACATTTCACTGAATAAAAAAAAAAACAATGAAACTTATAGTTTATGTGTATCGTTAAGTAAGCAACGGCTTTTTTCGAGATTTCTGTTGTGCAAAATCTTCAGTTATATCTTCGAAGTCTAGTTTTTGAAGGAGATCACTTTCTATGCACATTATTGACAAATTGGTTAACCGTTCTTGCAACATTCGTAATTCGTTTTTTATTCTTTTTAGTTGTGAAAATGAGCGCTCCCCACTACAATTGGTGATCATGAGGCAAAGGAAAATCCTTGTGGCAACTTCCACGTTTGGGAATGTTTCTGCAAATTTGTCTGCTTTTATTAAAGAATGTATGTCTAAGATACTTAAGTCCATCGATTCATTTTTGAAGGTTTTCAAGTATTCCCTTAAATGAAAACATTCTGAATTTAACTCATTAGTGTTTATGTCTTCACAATAGAAATCTGCCAATTCTTTGCATTTTTTTTTCAAATGATTAGGTTCAATTGTTTGTAACTGAGTAAAAAAACTAAAACGTTCATTAATTTCTTTGTACGATTCCGATCGTTGCATTAAATGTGTATTTAGCGTGTCAATTATGGGAAGGAACGTTTCTACATAACATTTTTCTTTACCACTCAACTGCACAGTCTCTGATGGATTTTCCAAAAAAGTAATACGTGTGCTTCGAATTCTTACTTAATGAAAAACTTACGTTAAATCTTGTGTTAAAATTTAAAACCTTAGATTTAAAAAAAAAAAATTTTATGAATTTTTAACTCTAAATAATTTTCAAATTTTCGTCATTTTTACGTATTTTGTCAAAATTTCAACTTTGAATGCTTAGAAAAAAAAATTGTGACTACAGATTTTTAATATTTTTCATGTGCCTTTGAAACAATATATTAGGAGCATTCTATTAAATTTTCAAGAATTTTTAACGAATAAATAAAATGTTATTGATTTTTAAAAAAAAAAAAACCAAAAAGATTGGAAATTTAAAATGTCTGTAAACAGCTCAAAATAAGTCAAAATATTTTGAAAACGGTATGGTATATAGAAACTGCTTATATAAACATTCAGTAAAAATTTCATGTATTTACCGTCATTTTTTTTAGACTTACACCAAAAACCAAAATCGATTTTATCGAAAATCAATGTTGCGTAAAAATTCCCGTTTTTTCCTTAATTTTCCATTTGTTTTTCACGGTACTTTTGAAAACTACTGGAAAATGTTTACTTTTGACCCCCCAAAGTACCAACTAGATTCACTTTCCTATCAGAAAAGGTACTATTGAAGAAAATCTAAGCACTTTTACTGTCCCAAAACGTGATGACAGACACAAAAAAAAATTAAAAAATTAAAAAAAAAACACACATCATTGTAAAACCAATACATTCATCGCTCCGCTCAGAATCTAAAAATGAAGGGTATAAAACTATTAAATCTTACTATGAAGTCATGTCAGGTAAAAAAGATGTTACTTTAGATATAACGCCTACATTATTGAATTGTTTTAAATATGCACCAATAACTAGTGTAGGCGTAGAACGTAGTTTTTCTTTGAACAAACATATTTTAAGTAATTTATTATAGAATATTTAATTTTAATGAGCATAATTTGGAAATGTACATACTTATCAATTTTAATTCAAAAAAGTAACATTTATCTAATTTTTTATAGTACAATTTATGATGCAATTTTTCCATATTTTAAGTAGGTAATATAAGATTTAATTTTATTGAACATAATATTTGGAAATGTATATACGATAATTATCAATTTTAATTCAAAAAAGTAACATTTATCTAATTGTTTTATATAACTTGAATTTTTATAGTGCAATTTATCATGCAATTTTTTTGTGTTTTCAATGCAATTAAATCTGGTATTTACTTATGAGTTAATTAATTTTATTGTCACGTTAAGTTAGTTTTAGGACTAAACCACAATTAAAAAATATATTCAATTTTGTAAATAATAATTTTATTAAAAAAAAATAATAATAATCCGAAACATAAAATATATTACCTAGTTGATAAATAATAATTTATAATAATAGTGCATATTCACAGAATATATTATTATTATATACCTATATTATTTACAGAAATAAGTTATAGAGGTAACCGCATTATTAATAAATGAAAAAATAACTATTTACTCAGTACCTATGCCATACAAGTTTGTATACTCATTATTCATTACTAAAGTACGGATTTTAAAGCAATAAAAACAAAAAAAAGCTATAAAGCTGTCAAAATCTTCCAAAAAAGCATTAAAAATAGGCTATTAAAAAATTTTTTATAAAAAATAAATTATATAATAGTTATACAATGATTTTTTTTACCTATATCATCGGATTTGCAGTGCAACTTTTTTCAAGTTTTCAAATAAAAATCGTCTACGATGATCGGACCATATATGCTTATATGCTTATGTATTTTGAAAAACTACGTTTGACGTCAACAGATGAAATAGGAGCAAATTTGTAATGAATTAAATCATCACATGTTAAATCTTCAGGAAGTTTCTCTCTTGATATTTTTTCGCCAATTAGAATATTTGATATTATGGTAAGAATTTTAAATCCCGAATTTTGGTTTAGTACATCATCAAGTTTTTTTGAAATTGTTTCCCCCGTTTTTGCCCAAAAATTCCCAAAAAAGCATAAATATGCAAAACACGCATAAAAAGCAAGATACAAAGTCATGTATAGTAGTATAAATCGAATTTGTAGCTGGCAAATGCCTTCAAAATCCGTACTCTAATTCATTACTCATTAGTCACTGTGAAACGCGGGTTCATTTTTATTTTTAAATAAACCATCCGATATGTCCGGGCCGTTATAAACAAAAAACAAAAATTTAAAGTCTTGCAAGGACTAACAATTAATTGTGTACATAAACTATAAAGTCACAAACAAATAGTCTGTCGATTGTGGCACGTGTCGTTAAAATTATTTTTCACAACTTTGTTTTTATATTGTTTTCTGTGGAGCTGTGATCTATCCAACCAATTAATTATGTTCTAATAATTAATTTAAATACTATATAATATTTAGTATAGTTGTGTATTAATCGAAAAAGTAGTTTACTGCAATTTTTAATATTTAATATGTACTGGTTATTGTAAAATATTATTATTACCAGAACGATAAATTATTAACTCTGTTTTTAAATATTTTAAATGTGTATAATATATTATTACATACCTCATGTTCACATTTCATAAGAGTACCTACACCGGGTAATTATTAATGCATTCGTATGATCAAAAACCTCAAAAAGTACTTTATTTTATTAAAATTTGGTACCTACGGAACAAAAACATTGTTTTTTTTAACTTTTCATGGGCCCTCAGAAGAGAATATGTTCAGTATAGGGCCCATAATTCTGTTAAACTAAATGAAAACACAAATACACTTTTACTACGAAAAATGAAACAATATTTTGTTGATAAGAATATCTAATTTTTATTTTTAATGAGCCGAAAGAGTGAAAGATAACAAATGAAACAATATGGTCTGTAAATTTAACAAAATGTACAAGTCTTACAAAAAAAAACCAGACAAGACACAAAAGCATTGGGGGATTGATACGTGATGGCGAGGTGCAATGCAGATGTCCACCCGTCACCTTCATACGTTCTCGCAGCCGGTCCAGCGAGCGGACGAGTGCGATCGCTGGCGCGTTTGCTCGCGGGTGACGACCATCGTGACGGCGGGCTGGACCCGACCGTGACGGCCACGGGAGCGACTAAAGGCGACGGCGATTGACGGGAGAGCGGCTAGTGCGCGATGTCGTGCGCAGGTGCCGAAGACGACTGATGCGTCGGAGACACAAAAGCACTGAGCGAGCGAAGTCGAGGTGCTGCGACCGGCGAGGAGCGACAAGGTCGGCGGAAATACCACTGGACGAAAACTGGAGAGAATCAGCGGACCACACCGCAACGCACCACGGTCCTGTTTCTCTCCGCGATTTTCATCCTGCAGGAGTCCCGTCGGCACCGTGCCTGCCGCATCCGATGGCATCGCCATGGAGTCGTGCACCGCCGAACCCTGAAACGTGATCTGTTTCTGCGGGTCAGACGATGCAGTGACGTCCTAACCGTGTTCCCGAGGCTTCCCATAGCTCTATCGCTCACCCATCGTGTTCCAAAGTCGTCGCCTTCGTGCACGCTGCAACCGTCGCCGTAGTACCGTCGGGGCGGTATCGTAGTTGCCCGCGCCGGTACAGCTATAGCCGCCGCCGCCGTGTCGTCGTCGTCCGTACCCGCTTCTCGCGTGACCGATACTGCCGGAGCCGCCAGCCGATGGTCTCGCGTGCCGGCAACCGCGAGCTCGGTACGCCATTGACCGCTATCCCGTCGTTCCGCGGGTGGCCGGAGAACGTATAACGTGACTTACCGCCGGACACCGTAAAGTGCTCTGTCACGTATCAATCCCCCATGTTGCCGCCGTCTTGCGAGGTGTTCTTCGGTCCGAGGAGGTGGGATGGGTGAGCTACGGCTTCATACGGAAGCAGCCGCACAGAATCAGACGAGTACCACGCTGAGGTTTGTGGTCTACTTCTGGCGGTGCTTCCGAATCGTTGTTCCTGACTAGCTTTTCCGCATCCCACTCTTTACACGGATCTTCGGCCGGTATCTCTTCCAACACCACTTCTTCTTCGGCTGCACATCCCCGCCGGCCATCACCTCCTGTGCGCAGGGTTCAGCGCACAATGTATCCATCGTATATGGTATTAATTACTATTCATATTTAAACATCATGTTCAGTTAATCTAAGAAATGGATCCTACTATCCTAGGTTTCCCGATACTTTGTTCTCTCATTTTATGTCCTTTTGTGTGGTGACCAACAATATATATGTTACGGGCAATGTGGAATACCGGGCAATGTACACTTTGCCCGGTCAATTTGGTCCTGACCGGGCAATGTGAACCGCGATTTTTTTTTTTTAAGCATCTTATATTATTGTTTATTTTTATTATAAATTATAACTTTATTATTACTTATGTAAAGATATTATGAATATATTAATAATAATAAATTTAAAAAAATTAACTAATATCATTATGGTATTTTTCTAATAAATTAAATTCAATGACATTTTATGATAAACTATGACTATTTTTGTTAGCTATCGTACTGCCTACTTAAGAATCATAGTTTGATGTGTCCATTTCAGAATGATAATATTAATAGCTGTCTTGATAAAATCAGTCAACAATATAATATGGGCAATAATTGATATTTCGACTAACCACTAACTAGTCGAGTTTTTGTACTTTACATGACAGTACAACACTATTATATACTTCGTTACCTAATATTAGAAAAATAAGAATAAAATTAGTAAATTTTAAAGTAATTTCATTTATCGTATAGTATAATAATTCTATAGATAATATATAACATACTGATATAAAATATTGGTATAAATAGGCAGTACGATAGATAATAAAAATAGTCATAGTTTATTATAAAATGTCATTGAATTTAATTTATTAAAGAAATACCATAAATATTAGTTAATTTTTTTAATTGTTTTTAATATATTCATAATATCTTTACATAAGTAATAATAAAGTTATAATTTATAATAAATATAAACAATAATATAAATCGCAGTTCACATTGCCCAGTCAGGACCACATTGACCGGGCAAAGTGTACATTGCCCGGTATTTCACATTGCCCGTAACATATATATATATTAATTAGTCCTTAAAGTATTGTTACGAACACCCAAAACAATACAACAATAATTCCATACTAATTACTCATATAATAATAATAATAATAATAAATAATTTATTTAGCAAACTTTTAAGTATATCGTGTGTGTTTGGGGGGAGGGGGTTATATAAGTTTGAGTTAAGTACAATAATATATAATTTTATGCTGGGTGATATTTACAAAAATAAAAATGTTTAACAATGAAAACATCATTAAGACTAATATCATATATAATAATATTAATATCTTTCTTTCAAACATATATTTTTACATAATAAAGTATATTTTTAAAAAATCTAGTTTTTTCAGAAATGTTTTAAATACATATATAGATAATATCTATTAGATATTGTTTAAATGATTACAAATATTGATATAATATTGTGTTGACTACATATTTGGGTTTCAGCAGATATCATATAATATATATGGAACCCTATTAAGCTGTTTATTTAAACATGTTGGCGGTACCTAAACAAATATTGATATTTTATACCTCGCAAATTATGCTTAAACCTGTGAGTTCGGTTTTCGAGAAGTCTGATATTATTTAAAACGCTTGTGATATATTATATTATACGTATATATATATATAATATGATGTATTATATAATAATTTCCGATAGTGTATTTGTGTGGTTGTGTGAAACAAACTCGTTGAAACTAAATAATTTTAGGACATCGTACACCTTGGTTTTTTTTTATACCTCACAAGCGTTTTTAAATTTTTATTATTTTTTACTTAATTCAATACAACATTTACTAAACAATTAACAATTTTAAACTCCGAGCCGATTCGTATTTTAATACTATTTATGTTTTGTCGATCTTGAAAAATGTTTAAGATTATCATATTACCAATCATACATTTCATTGAGTTATATTTTTTTAAACATATGTTATTATCTGAAATGCTGTTACAGAAAAAAATAATATCGAACCTGCTGCCTGTTGTAAATTATGTTATATATTATTATAAATCACAGAAAGTTAAACGAACGCAGCGTACATTTTTGAGATAGTTTCGCCTTGAAAGTTCCCTCCACACGACTTAACACATACCGCGGTATTAGAGCGGATAAAATGTAGATATAGGTACATTGGAGTAATAGAAGAATATACAGGCTAACTAAGTAGTATTGCTATCTAAACTAATCAGTTGAAAAGCGGATGTTCTGGACCTATTAGCTGGTATATAAGGTCAATTTCAAGGTCCCTAGTGCAAACTTAGGAACATCCTATCCATTCCTTGTCCCAGTGGCCAGTGCGTGCAGCTATTAACTATATTTATACAATGCGCTTGTACTGAGCATCGTGACGAAATTGACCAACAAAGTCCAACTTACTGACCACTCCTAAATAACCATAATATTATTTTAAAATTAAATTTAATCTTTTGTTAATAATAAATATTAGTTTTTAATTTTAATAATACCTATGTTATATGGGTGCCTATAAGTATAATGCTGTGTTGAATAAATATACAATTATTAATTAATATACATTAAAGGTATTATCCGTGAGTTTATAATAAATAAAATATTGTAAATGTAAAATGCATTTTTTAGCTATGCCCCACAGGGCACTATGCTTAATGCTTTGCCCACAGACTTATACTACACTAGACACTATAGTTCACTACTTTATAGAAATCTGTGTTTTTGCCCTTAGATCATATACTATGGCTGAGTATGGCCCTTAGATCATATTAGTACATTGTTGAAATGCCTGTTTATTTAGTCATGAACTAAGCTATGGCCTTTGGGCATGAAGATTAGAATAGTCTATTAAATAGACCTATTAACTAAATAGTTAACTATATTAGTTAATAGGTTTATGATATTCTGGTCTCAGTGGCGCAGGAACTATTTTTCACGAGGGGGGGCAAAACATAAAAACCTAATAACAATTATAATACATATATTTTATTTGTGATTAATAACAGAAATCCTTTCTCAATATTTTATTCTTTTAATATTGATATAGGTAGTATATTATATTAATATAAATAAATATAATAAATGAAATATAAAAAAATGTATCTACTTTATATATTTAGTTATATTCTAAAGTAACAATATATAAATACAATAAAATAAAATTCACAAAGGAAATTAACCTTTGGAAATATTTTTTTTTTAAATTGTTACTGCCAAGATTAGTAAAAATTTCCAAATGTTGATTTCCTTTGTGAAGTTCTGGAAACAAATTCTTTGGCAATTAACTTCAAATCAATGTTTGCTGTCATAGACTTATGAACGTGTAATATCATCATATGAGTTAATCTCTTTTGGGTCATTGTAGATCTTAAATATGTTTTTAGTCTTCTTAAAGCACTAAAAGAACGCTCAGCATAGGTATGATAATATTATATATGTTGTGAGTTTGTGAGTACACTATCCGGGACTGGTGAGTCGTGGAATTTCCCATTATAATTTGATAAAGTACTCAGACAGAAAATGCTTATAAGAATTACTCAATATGTTTAGTATGTATTTTGTTATAAATTATAATAATAAATCGATAATAATAATATTATTACGCATATTCAAGAAAATGTGACCAATTTTGAATAAGTAAACGTATAAATTAAACGTATACGTAATTTACGATTGTTACCCTTTAATTTTAATGTAGTATGGGGGGGGGCAATAGTATACTTTTGCCCCTTTGGATTATATCTGAGGGGTCAATTGCCCCCTCTGCCCCCCCTTCTCCGACGCCACTGTCTGGTCTTCATGGCTACAGGTACCTACCTACTACGCAGCCGAAAAATCAATACTAGGGGCCAGGGGGGCCAACAATTTTGTGCCCTTGAGCCATTTCCATAGTTTGTTTTCAGAATCTAAAAGCATAATAACACATTACTTATCATTAAAATGGGTCGACAACAATAGTCAAAATTCTCGGAGTAACCATAGATTTTAAGATTAGCATGGTCCGTAGCAAGGCCGTATATGAGCGGGGGGTTTTAAGGGATCGAACATCCCCGAAATATTTTAAAGTTAATAAATATAATTGATGTAAGTAACTTAATCATATTAATTTACCATGTGGCCAATTGTGATGTATTGATATAGTAAAATATCAGTTTTTTTTTGTTTAAAATAAGTTATAGGTAGTTGATTTTTTTAAATTACCTCCCCCCCTCGAAAATTTGTTCCAGCTACGGCCTTGGACACACCACATTAATAACCTAAAAGATTCCATCGCCTCGTGCTTAAACAAAATAAAAGTGCTTTCACATATTTCACGGGAATCCAAAACAAATGTACTACCTATTACAAATATATTAATCTTTAATCAAGTCCAAATTAGATTTTGGCGCAAACATATGGGGATACACAGAAAAATAGATCATGAGAAAATTGTTTAAAATACACATAATGTGCAATTTTTAACTCTTCAGCACAGCAGTTCAACTTGTAACGAAACAAGATATTATACCCCTAATAAAAATGAATTATACTAATATGTCATATGTGGCAGGTAAACTGGAAGTCCGTTTGGATGAAACTCCATGAAATCAAAAAGATGTATTCATATGGCCACATCCCACAGACCTTCCAAGAACGTTTGAAGTCATCCTAACTATACTTCGAATCGGGCACACGCAAATCACTCACAGTCATCTAATGAGTAAAAATGACCCACCAATATGCCCATCATGCGGCACCAGTTACAATCAAACACGACAAACACTAATAATGACGGAATGTCGCTTATACTCCGAACTAAGATCGATCGAAAAATGTCCGGAACACCTTTCAGAATATCTCGGCTATAATAGAGATCCTCACTCGCAGCAATCTTCGAATTCATCATAAAATCAAACTATAAAAAACTTCTATAAATATGTACGCAAACTTGTCTTAATATCATTAGAAATAAGTTATCGATGTAAATAATACTTGTATCCCAATGGCTTACGAGAGGCCACAGTGAAATTGTATTAATAATAAAATAAAAAAATGTTGATATTTTAATTTAATAACTTGATAACTTACTTAAAACTAATATTAGGGATTATAAAGTAAAATTCATCTGAAGTTTTTTCCTAGATTAATTTAAGGAGTGTCCTGGAGAGATAAAAACTTTTCAGATAAGAACTACTCTTTCTACTGTAAATTATTCAGCGGATATTTTTTCTGAAAATGTTTTACCAAAATCGAAATTTGAATGATTCGATCTTATTTGTTAGTCTTATTGTATGAAACTTTTTGTTTGTTTGTTGAACCCAGGTCCAGGGACGGAACTATTTTTGCATTGCTTTGACACTTATTGGATGAAACTGCAATTTAAGCTAATAATTAGTTTTGATTAATCAATCAGATGACATATTTTTTTTTTAGTCAATATTATGTTGCCTTTATTAAAACATAATTACATATTTACATACAATAGTTTTTATCTAAACACATAGGTAGTACAATCATAATAATCATGAATTGTACACTAAACTTTAATTTGAACCTTCATAATATAATAGGTACTGTTGTAATGTTGTATTATGGTAGTATTTATAAAATTACTTATCTGCGTTAATAAATTAATATGAATTATTGTTAAAATTATGATTATAGTACAGTCCATTTTACAGTCTCATGGGTAAAAAAAATGTCTATATTTTTCATAATACTATTCATATACTGCATCATGATTTTTAATAAAAATAAATATCAAATTATCTAAATCATATGAATACTTCCAATATCAATGGTACTGGTAAAATCAGAAGATAATGTTGTTTCATGCAATAGTGAAGTTAGGTTATTCGATTAAGTAAATAGTTAAATACACAATAACATTACACTGTTACAGTCAAAGGGTATGACTCTTCAATATTTTCTATTACTGGTTTTTTCACATTTACCAACCAATGAGAAAGACTTCTTATTTGAAGATTTTTTAAGATATTTCTAAAATAAATGTACCAAGCAATTCCAATGATTGTACATGGAATAACTTCAACGTAATAGCCATTAATTGTAACAACACAATTACCTTCATTAGCTTTACAAATCTAAAAAAAATAAAATATAATAAGATTAAAATTTAATTTAAAAAATGTTATGATGATTCAATATTCAATTATTTAATTCTAGTGCATAATCAAAACTGCAAATAAAAATTATTAAAAAAAAAGGGGGTCAAGTGGATGTCGCTCTGCTGTACAGTAGGTTACAAGTAGATCACTGAATAATGGATGGTATTAAATTTGAATTCAATGATATATCATTGTATACGAAAAACGATTCTGAGCGGGGACGGTATGTCAGTCTAGGATATTTAAATTATATTGATATTGTTATTTTACGGTAGCTGCTAAGTTGAATTAATATTATTCATATTATTTAATTATTAACATAAAATTATCAGTGATGCTAGAAAAATATTATAATATATACTTGTACTCGTTAAAATTGATTTTAATATGTATCTTCGTCTAAATTGGAATTTAAAATGTCTATAAAAAATAACTGTGTTTATATATTTTTTAAATTTTTTGATTACAGTATGTACTATTTATTAGAATCTTTATTTTAAATTTTCATTCCTTAGTTATAAAAACTGACCATTTTATAATTGTTTAATTACAATAATTTATAATTTTGAGATTTTGATGTATTTGGTCAAAATTCGAACTTTAAATGCTTTATAAAAAAAAATTGTGCCTATGTATTTTTAATATTTTTCAACTGATATTGTATTAATATATCAGGAGCCTTGTATTAAATTTTTACACTTTTCGGCCCAACAGATAAAACTTTATTGATATTTATTGAAAAAAAAACTAAAAAAATTAGATGGTGTATAGAAAATGCTTATACAAACATTCAGTGAAATTTTCATGCATCTACAGTTATTCGTTTTTGAATTGCAACAAAATAAGAAAATCGCTACATGAGAAATCGAGTGAATATCTAATCTTGTAAAAATTTAAACTTAAAATACTCATAAAAATTTATTATGACTTGCTTATAAACTTTTTTTTATTGATAAAATTAGGCAAACTTATAAGGATTCTTGTATCACATTTTCAAACCTTAGATATAAAAAGAAAAATTTTTATGAATTTTTAACTCAAAATAAATTGCACATTTTCGTCATTTTTACGTATTTTGTCAAAATTTGAACTTTGATTACCTATAAAAAAAAATTGTGACTACGGATTTTTGATATTTATCATCTGCCTTTGAAACTATATATTAGAAGCCTACTATTAAATTTTCAAGATTTTTTACCCAACAAATAAAATTTTATAGACATTTATAGAAAAAAAAACTAAAAAAATTGGAAACTGAAAATGTCCGTTAACAGCTCAAAATAAGTCAGAATATTTTGAAAATGCTATGGTGCACAACTAGATTCACTTTCCTATCATAAAAGGTACTATTAAAGAAAATCGAAGCATTTTTTCTGTCCTAAAACGTGATGACAGACACAAAAATAAAAAAAAAAATACACATCATTGTAAAATCAATACATTCATCGCTCCGCTCAGAATCTAAAAATCCAACACACCAGTATGATTTTTCTGTTTTTAAATGCTGAGTAAGTTTAACTATTAACTAGTATAGTTTAATAGTTAACTAAAATCCCAGTAGACAAAATAATTTAAATTTGAAATACTAACTATTTAAATCTTTAATTTAATGAAATTTTCAAATAGGAAAAATACCTTTTCTTTAATTAAACTGCTCATTATATATTTATGTATAATTTACATATGTTAAACCTTGTTAAAGACTGAAATAACAACATTTTATGTTAACATAATCATACAAATATATAAATATTACAGTGCCGTAGTCGGGGGGCACTGGGGGCACGTGCCCACCCCGAAATCCTTTTTTTTTTTGGATGTCCATTGACACATAGTACATCGCACAGAAATTTTTTAATTTATATAATTCAAGATAAATCTATGATAACGAATAACAATAAATTATTAATTTTATAATTTGTATTCATAAATGTAAAATAGTAAAGATAAGCACAGACTTTGGATAAGAAATACAAGTGCATTCCATTTTTGTTGTGAACACGGTTATGGTTTGATTATAAGTATCATATTATATTATGTTATGTTTTGTGCTCAAGTGTTAAGTAGTATATAGTTAATGGTGACATGGTATATTATTTGTGGTTAATTATTGTTCAACGATTATAGTTAATGTGTTTACAACACATATTGATATAATGTTATTAATATAGCCATATTAATTAATAAATTAATCTATCAATATATGGTTAAACATATTACTTTGTTATTTTTTTTATTTTTTTATTTTTAAAAATATTATTAAGGAAATACTAATAATACTTTGTAGTTTGTTATGTTAAATAAATGGGTAGCATAGTTGTTAGCATACAATGGTAGTTATAAAAATAATAGGCCTGTAGTAAACACTTTATAAACAAAGGGGCCATAAAGTAATAGGTGATAATCAGGTATTCAAGCATTGCAAAAATTTGAGAAAAAAATTAAGTGCCCCTCCCTAAAAAAAATTTCTGGCTACGGCACTGATGTATAATATACATATAACATATACCAGATACCTAATTAATAAACTAGAGTATATTAAATTGATTAATAATTAATTTTAGAATGTCTTACATTTTGAAGATCTAATGTAGAACAATTGTTCATGGAATCAAATGAGCATTCTTTTGATGTTAACAAATCAACCAATTGAAGTGCTACAGTAGATGACCAAACAAATCCTAAATTTGAAAGTGTATTCAACAATGTCATGTAAGTACCACCAAAACGAGGATCACTTATCCGAGAGAAAAAAGCTAATATAGCTACAAACATCATGTATGAAAGGACCTAAAACAGGATAAATTAATTTATGTAATTTATTTTAGTAAAATATAAATTTATTAAATTATAAAATTTTTGTAATAATCATTAATTAATGTATCCAAGTAAAATATGATAAAGTTTATTTTAAGTATTAATTCTAAATTTCTAAATGTAATCAACTTACTTCTTGTATTGATAATATAAAAATTAAGATTGTATAGTAATATATTGGAATATTTACCATCCCATTAATATTTATAATTGTTGGTGTATAATATATTAGAGCAATAAATACAATGTTCCAAATTAATCTGAAATATAAAGTTATAACTTATAAGCATATTTGTGCCGTAAAGAGTAACATATTAAATATTTTTCAGACAGGGGATTGGATTTAATCTAACAAAAACATTTTATTTATTATGTACTTTTATGTATCACGGGCTGATCTATGAACAAAAAAATATTAATGCAAATATTAATTATTAGTAGGTATTATTATTAATTAGTAGGAAGTACCTATATTTTTTTAATTTATTGAAGTTATCTTATTTTTTTTCTGATTTTCTAACTTATTTATGGAATATTAACTAATATTACATTAGGTACTTAAATTATAGAAGTAATAAATATTAAATATTGTGATGAACATTGAAATAATAATATATTAAGAAAATATATTATTTTAGCTGTTTTGCAACAACTTTATTTCTTAATGTTACAAGATGGAATTTCCAATACGGACTATACTAATTAATTCTTTTTTTTTTTTTATTAGAAATAAACAATCTATACAATTTATGTACAATAAGCTTATGTGCTAAGAGAAAAACAGGACTTGAAAATTTGATTAAGAAGCCACCCACTGGCAACACTTAGCATGACTTATACTAATTAATTCTGTAGAAAATAATTGTTAATTATACCTGATAGGTGCCACTTTTAGATATAAGCTTAATGGTTTTGGTCCTGAAGTGTACTTTGCTATAATTAATGGTATAATCATTTTTACCACATACATTGCAGTGTTAATAACCATTATGTCATCTTTTGATACACCAGCATCAATAAGTTTTAAAGTTGATATACTGTCTGTTGCAGCAAATCCAATCTTTATTATAGAATTTTATTTATTAAAATTAATACAATTCTACAATCAAATAAAATTGTTACTGTGTATTTATGAAATGTTCATAAAACTATAACATTATTAAATACAATAATAATAGTTGGAATATATGTATAGAAACATTAAAAAAAATTTTTATTACATTTTTTATGGTAAAAAATTAAGATGTAAAATCTAAATGTTTAAATAATGTATAATATTTTTATACTGTATAGAAGTGAGAAAAAAGTTTTAAATTTGCTTTGACTATATTTACCCTTGCTGTTAATAAAGCTATTGCCAATATTTGTAAACTAGGAAGCTTCATAATATCCCATAATAGCGAATATGTCTTTGAGATATTGAGTTTTACATAGCCATCTTCTAGTGTATTATCTTTTTCTTTTTTGAATATAGCAATCATTGTTGTTATCAACATAAATAGAATACCCCAAATGTATAACAAAGCTGTACAAATTTAAAAGTAACAATAAGTATAGATATATACAGTATAGTCATATTAACTATTAAGTATTATAATTTTATGTTCAAAAACCATTTTTTTATCATACCTAATTTAATAAAAAAAAAACTAGGTAACTAATTTAAATAGGTTTATGGAATTTACTGAGGTACAGTAATACAGTACAAAGATTAATAATTAATAGTTAATAGTTAATAATAATCATTTTTATTGTATCTGTGATTTACTACACAATGTATATGTATAATGTTTTATAATGGAGTTTTTCGTAAATAAAGATATAATAATAAAGCTATAAACATGAATACAGGGTAATCAAAGTAGGCAGTTGAATAACCTTGATTATCCTGTATTTAAAATAATTGAATATTTTAAAATCAACCTTATATATACATTTTAAATCCAAAAACCTAAACAAAATATTTTATTACAATTTATTGTAGCAATAGTAATATAAACTCCATTTACAAAACATTATACATATAAATTGTGTAGTAAATAACAGATACAATAAAAATGATTGTTATTAACTATTAACTAAAATTAATATCCATAGTTTTTCCAATAGCAATTAGTAAATTTGCAGGTGATAATTTTAAATATGTTTTTGAAACATTATTAATTAAGAAATTTTCTTGATTTCTGGTAGATTTGGTATTAATTTGAATATTTAGTCGTTCTAATAAATAGGGGCAATATATATAGTTATTTAATGATTTTAACAAAAATTAATAATGAAGGTTACTTCTTGTATTTAACGATTGTATTATATTGAAGTATGATAATATTCCATTATAATCTGAATGCCGTGGACATTTAAATGATAAAAAAAGAAGAAAAGAATTCTGAACGGCTTCAAGATTATGAGTTACACCAATGTTACTTGAATACCAAATAAGGGATGCATATTTTAACTGAGATCTGACAAATGCAAAATATATATTTTTTAAGGTACTTAAACTGTTAAAATTTGGACAAGTATGTGATAATGA
The DNA here is from genome assembly GCA_027563435.1 of Nasonovia ribisnigri. Taxonomy (NCBI): domain Eukaryota; kingdom Metazoa; phylum Arthropoda; class Insecta; order Hemiptera; family Aphididae; genus Nasonovia; species Nasonovia ribisnigri. Next base: position 135,772 of record JANEHU010004176.1, on the reverse strand, counting down.
AATCAAGACTTAGTTTATAAGTCGGTAAATGATTTTACTAATTCAATAGAAACATTGTTAAATTTATGATCAAAATAAATACTAGATTGTTTAGTATTAAATGACTATATTTTGCACTTCTCCATATTAAGGCACAAACCATTAATACCAATTATTTAAATCTTCTTGTAATTTAATACAATCAAGAAGAGAATTTTTTAATTTTTAAAAATATTTTAGCGTCATCTGCAAACAATAAGATATTTCAGTACTTAATAATTGTATGAATATCATTCATAAATAATAAAAATAATGTTGGTGAGAGGTGGTTGTCTCAAAGAACACCTGAAAGAACATGGATCGGTTCTAAAACAAAATTTTTTAATTTAACCATCACGGTTCCAATATTTAAAAAAGAGTTAAGCTATGTTAGTAATGGGTTGCAGAATCCAATTTTTTTTATTTTATGTATAAGTAATTTAGTATTTAAACCCCGTACATTTTGGTAACAAATATCTAGCGTAAATGGGGTGGGCTTCATAAGTTTCTTGAAGGAACAATAGTTGGGATACCCTGTTTATATTTTATAAATATATCTTTTTTACATTTTTCTCTTCTATTTGATAGTTCTTCACGCAAATTTGACATGAACTCATGTTTGGAGGAAAAATGGATGTCTGAACATCTTTATGCACCGCGGAGTTGACATTTGGAAGTGTAATTTTTAGAAGTTGAGAGCAATTTGATATTGTGTTTTCAAGACTGTGAGATTTGATTATTAGAAGATTAAAACCGATATCATAAAATAAATCTTTTAACTGTGCCGTATCTGAGTGGCTTTCAGAATTTTCAGAATTATGTTTGGCAAATTAGAAACAATGAAGTTATTAGCTCTTGATTGGCGGTCATATAATTAATTTAATAGTTTTAGCTCAAAAATTGGTGAACGTGATTTTTGTTCAAGCAAAATATAATCTTAATTAATAACTTATTAAATCTAATTACTAATTAATAAATACTTAAATTATCTAAAACTAACCTCCCAATAATATATGCGTGCACTTCACTTAAAATCACTTAAAAAAATTACATACACGTTAGTGGCTATTTTTAGCCACTAATAGTAATAGACTTTACTGACTTCTGATTTGATACAATTTTAAATATATTTAAATATGTTAATAGTTCAATATATAGTCTCTGTACTTGGGTGTGCTTTTTTACATTTAAGTTAACTATACATTATGGCATTCTCACTTTCTTTGTAGATAAAATTGATATAACTGTAAGAAACATATATTTGTATTATTTTTATTTCTTATAAAATCATTGATAAACTAAAGCTCAATGTTTTTTTAATATTTAAATATAATATAATATTATTATGACTACTAATACTAATGATTTAATTAAATGCTTACTTTTCATAGACACAATCCCTTCTACACCGGTTGTAATACGTAAGTATTTATTGCTAAAGTCTTCAGACGTAAACAGGATGGTAAATACAGAACCAATCATCACACCTATTATTTGACCAGATGTATTGCATGTAGATGCATAGCCTACATTATTCCTGTGTACAATTATAATAATTAAATACTATTTTCTTAATACAAAATTCAAAATAATAACATTTACTTTTTCAGCATTGTCAAAGCCCAACCATCAACAGCTATATCCTGAGTGGCAGATAAGAAGTTTGTAATAAAGAAGAGAAAAACCAGTACCATAACGTTTGGTTTTCCTTTTTCAGGTAACAAGATATCAATGCTGTTACCCAAATAAAGTAATATTGTTCCTATTAAATATAAATAATAAAAGTAAAAAAAAATATATTCCAAATATCTCAAGACTTAATAAATAATAATGTAATTAATTAAATAAGTGATGGTAAATACTATGAATAATAAAATACAGGGTTATTTTTTCTTCATTTAACACTCATTATTCCAAAAAGTATAAACGTTTTTGAAAAAACATTGTTATATGGTGTCTATTCATTAAAATATACACTCATACATTTTTAAAGTTTTTACTTTTTTGAATGACAATATAATTTCAGATTCCAAAGAATATTTTTTGAAAATCTTATTTTCAACAACTAGACACCATCTAAATTTCTTTTTTTTTTTTTGAAATATTTATTCTTTCCGAATTAAAAAATGTTGAATGATAAAAGATAAAAGAACCACCATGCAACTATTGTTACATCATTAATATATTTAATAAACAAAATAATATGTACAGTAGGGACATATTATATATACATATATTATACATATATTTACCTATTATTTACAATAATATGCTGACTACATATTAAGCCCTTCTGTTTTAATATCTATATGTAAGGGAGAGCAGTTCTCCGTGATTACCATCATGAGCACCTGAACCCGAGACAGTGCTACATTTTTGTAAGCTTTGTTCATAACTCGTAAGTAATAATAAATATTTTGTATAATAATTATTTGAATCAGTAGTAATTTATTATTAATATTAAGATCCTAAAGACCATTCGTGCTCCCGAGCTACAGTTAAAATATATTCTAACTTCTTTCCTGAATATCTTATATTTGAATGGTCATCCCCAGCCACGTAACAATCCGGTATTGTCTATTACCTACCAATTAAATATTGAACAGGTATGAGCCAAGACTTTCGCTTTCCAATCTTTTGTATATATAGTGAATCCAATAACGGAGCCCATAAGAGTTTCAAACTAAATGGCCATATAACTAAGCTAAATAAAGCCTGTAACAAAAAAAAACTTGTTAATAGTAAAGTATACAATTTCTTAAATAGTAATTACAATTAAATAATATGAGTATTGTATTTAAATTTACTTGATCCTGGTATGATGTATCTTTCTTGCTTTGTAAAAGTATTGGTATAGCTGAAGATAAACCCAAAGGCAAGCCTTGCATAGTGTAAAGTAAAAGTAACATAAAAAAGTTTAACCAATCACCTTTCAAATTTGGCTTGATTAAAACTGATTCGTTAGTCAATTCAGTCCTTCCTGGTTCATATTCAGTTTTTGGTATTGCTAACATATTCAGTTATCAATAGCTAGACAAAAAAAAACTATTCTAATGAATGCCTAAAACTAATAGTTATATTATTATAAAATAGTATTAATAAATAAATAGATATAACTAAAATAGAAAAATAGAAAAAAATAATAAGTTGGTGAAATTTAGATATTGCTGGATTTGAGAGTAGGAACTTAATTATGAAAGTGAACAAATATTTAGAAAAATATCCTGCAGGTCCCTGTTATAAAAATTACCTACTACCTATTATAATATAATAGCAATATTATTGCCTAATTACCTATAATATACAAATAACAATGTTTTTGATATCTGAGAAGTGGGAAATTTAAGTCGAATACTCTAAAAAACGTTTAGATTATCATTAACTTAGACTAATTTCTAGCAGTGCCGTACACAGAATTTTAACTTGGGGGGGGAGGTACTGAATGCTGATAATGTGTTTACGCAGAGTTGATTTGACTAGGATCTCCCATAAGTTTAGCATACTCATACCGACGTTTCTAATTTAGGTTGCAGTTCTTGTACATCTGTACATTCCTGTAAATTTGTATTAGCATTTTGCAGCTACTTTCATAGACCATAGAAATAATTTTTATTTTCTTAAAATTTTTTTCGGAGGGAGGAGTGGCTATGGCTCCCCAGCACCTCCTTGGTTATGTCACTGATTTTTAGAGTAAATTACAGATAAAATACAGATGTGAGAATAAAGGTGGGAGCGGAAGCATCAGACCCAGTTAGAGTTACAAGGAGACACGGAGAAACACTCTCAATTGCTACTCAGTATGGTATTCAAAAAATGTATTAGAGAAATGAAAACAAGTGGAGGAATAACAGGTAATCCAAAGTTATTCCTTCTAACCTATGAAGATGAGTTAGCATTATGGAGAAATACCCACCCAGAAGTAGAACAGATATTAGGTATGTAATATTATATTTAAAAAAGTACAGTTAACGTTGATATGTCAAATTGTTTTAAATGCACCAGAGACATAACCACTTAGAAAAGTGGAGGAGTTAAGATTAGTTGTATTTGAAAAGAACATTTTAAGAATAAATGACCGCTATGTCAACATTGAGACAGGAGTATGGAAAAAAGGAATAATGAGGAATTGAATAAGCTTTTCAAAAGGCCAGATATTATAAAAGAAATTGTGACAAGATTAAATTAGAAAGAACATGTGAGGAAGATACAAGGATCTTTAGTAATGACCACCATGAACTAATAAACTAGTGGTAAGCGACCTTTAGCAAGACCACAGTTACACAGGAAGAATATATTGAATATATGACGTGGAAAAAGTGGAACCTGGTTTATAGTAGAGTTTAGCTGCAATCGACAGAAAGAAATAAGAGACATTTATTCGGCGGGTTTCAATGGAAAACACAAAGAAAAAGAAGAAGAAAATATAATTCAATGAAAATATTAATACTTACATAAGCTTTATAAACAAAGAACAATTTATTTAGGTACACTTGAAATAATATAATGTTACTACCTATTATAGGTACCTCTATCCAATGTTAAATCAGATTTCTAACCAATTGCGTAGACAATATGGATTTAAATGTTATATAAGGATATAATACTATGAGTTTAAACGGTTGTCCACGGATAATAACATAATAAGTATGTACGTAATAACGAATAACTATCAAGTAAATAACAACATTTGTGAATTAATTAGGTACCGATAACAAGTCAACAAGATGTAGGAACACGAGTTATAACTCATAAATTAATTTAATATTATAACATTACAGATTAACTAATAAAACTTAATACATTTTTATTTAATCTGTGATAATATTATAATATAGACATTTAGGAAAGACACAGTGACAACAAGTGAATCAACAACTAACTAGTGACAACAAAATATTATGTTCACCTCTTTTTCATAATGTCAAATCTGAAAGTCTGAACTCATGATCATTGTCCATTGATCACGATTTAAGATAGTACTATCATTGGACATTGATTATAAATATTAAATAATATCTTAAATCGTGATCATGATATATCATGAAACAAGCCCACAACCAAATATTCACTGCCAGACTTTAATTCCCGGTCGAGCCTGGAACAATATTTGTGCCGCCGTACTTGGACAGTGCCCCTAATTTTTTTTTAACACATCAACACACATTCTACTATTGTAAATTAATAACCGTGTAATATTTATATGTATAAATATAATCAAGTTTAACAAAGGTGCTAGTTTCTAGACATATATTTTCGAAGTTAAAATATAATTTTATACTCTTCAAAATCAAATGATATAAATACAATTAGGTATGTATAAAAAGAAGAAATCACATTATCCAAAATTTAAAAAACAAAAATTGTGTATACGTAATATTATATTAATACCTACACAATGTATATTATGTGTATCTACAAAGGTATATTTTTATAGTAATGTATAAATGTGTGATTGTGTAATATTTATGATTAAAGAAGAATTATAAATGAATTCTCCTACTACCGATAATTTTGAATTCGTCAGTCAGCGTGTTAATAATAGATGTTAGACGTTAGTCCTATAGTTCAGTAAAGTAAACACTAATAATAAACTATTAAGTCGGTCTTGCTGCCTAGTACTTCTTAATTTATTTTTTACTTTTGTTAATTTTGAAAATAACCAATTCGCAGGAACAACATGTAACTGATATTACACTGAATAATTTCAATACGGTGAAAAATCTATTTTATATATAATTATTTTTTTTCTGAGCCACGCATGGATGAATTCATTACAATTATTTAGTATTTACTATACAAAATTATTTAGTATTAGTAACTGGTTTACCATCGGTAGCTATGTATAAAACGATGTATTTATATATTTAACCAACTTATTAATGTCTTTATTCATAAATCATAGTACATATTTTGTACACAATGTTTTTGTTAGATGAATAAAATCGATGTAGTGGTAAACACAAGTATTTTAAATTTTATTTCACTATATCACGACAAATAAAATGTTCAAACGGATTTTTTAATTTTTTTATTGGTCTAGAGCCCTGCAACCATGGCCATTATCTATTGTAGTAACTAGTATTGTACGGGTGACGGCTGTAACGGTTGGTATGGTCGGTACGGTTGGTTGGCAATATGTGTATGTGTGGCAAGGTTTTTGCCACTATGGACCCGGGTGGTCACCCATCCGGAAGGCGGGAAGCCGGGAACACACTAGAGTAGCAGGCACGAAAAGGTACATACGTTAGTTTCTACAGGGCAGAAAAAATTAAATATCGATATGCACGATTATGCATATACGAATTTTCAAAAGTAAATATATTATGAAAGTTAAAAATATAATAAAAATCGCATAGCGCATTGTCACAAATAATATAATAAAAATAAAAATAATATAATATGACGGTTAAAAAATATAATAAATATTTGCATTTTTTTTTCTTTTATTCATTATATATTTATTTATGAAAATTCGTAAATACCTACACGTTTAATTTTTTCCGCCGTGATGTAGGAACTAACATACGTATCTGGTTTTTACCGTGTATGAACTAACGTATGTAATTGTTTACCTGCTACTCTCGTGTGGGAACTTACTATTCCCCCTAGTAACAGCGGCCGTTGCTATTACTCTCAATCACTGCGCCGAGCCGAGCCACTCAAACATTTTATAATCAACGTATACATATATACCTACATTTTATTATGTCGCTAAAAAGATTCCGATCGATCCTCGTGCGCACGCCTATGCAAATACTGTGTACGATCGTATAATATCATATAAAAGTATAATATTTTTCTTCAACCTTAGATCATGTTGGTATAATAATAATACGATCTAAGGCTACAGCTGATGATGTCTTGCATAGACTTCTATACTCATATACTGATTTACCACACACACTATGTGTCTATATGTACATAAATCTATAATATAGACATCTTGTTACTTGTAAAATGTAATAACGGTCAAGTTGTAACGGTCTGACCTTGGATATTATCATAGAACAATATAGAATAGAAACTCGATCAGCTGATAGGGTTGACGTTTACCTATGATCTGAAGTCTGAACCTAGGAAACGAGCCCGTGAACCAACATTCCTTGTTTACCCGTATTCGGAAAACGTTACTGTCACGATTGCAGGGTACGCTACGTGGGGTCGGCTTGTTTACCATGTCCCCTGGTGACCTTGTCAAGGCCACAATCGCCCGATTCGCGGAGACTCGTACCCCTGATATTATACATGATAAGTATATGATTTTACTGATTTTAGGGTTTGACACTCTGACTGATAACGACTGTTATCAAGTATAAGCAATTTAAAACTTTAGGTCTCGATAAGAAATATGTCTTAATTAAATATAATAATGAATAATCTTAAAGGTATATCTATTAAATCGTGCTCTACTCCAAATAAGTAACATCATGGCGGCTACGACCATAACCGGTTTTGTTATACGTAAAAGAGGGTGTTTCTTATTTTGAATAGAGTACAGACATTTTTTTTTAACTTTTGCAATAATGCAATCGCAAAATCATTTATAAATGTATAATGTTCTGCAAATTAAAAAAGTTCTGCTTTAATCATAGACTAGGTAATAAAAAAAGCTCTAACCTTTATAGTTTCAATATTAAATGAAACTCATGTCTTCTTTGATTCTCATATAGTTTTTAACCCTTTTTAATACTGAAAAAGAAAGTTCACCAGTACAATTTTCTACAGCAAGTAGGCTACACAATAATGGCTCATATACATTCTCAGTATTATTTCCAAGTTAGGGAAAATGTCTTCTAAACCTTCATCCTTGATATACTTTAACATAATACATGCTGAAGATTTGTCATTAATTCCCAGTTTTTCCTTTAAAATCAGTTGTTTAAAATGTATACATTCGTGATTCATTTTCAAGTAACTTGGAACAATGAATGTCCATTGGAAATGTTGGAATTTATTTTTTCCGGGGATTTTTATTCCTATTACCGTTTGATTATAGTTATACCTAATCTACGGTTCAATATTTCGATTCAGTTATGATCATTTTAAAATGTACAGTTTCAAAAGGTCATAATTTAATTAAAAATAATAATATCAATAAAAGCATACGTGGGGCCCTGGATAATAATCTTACCTTTAAATTTTATAAGAAGTCAATTTACTCTAATTTTTAAACCCAATAGAGCTACACGTGTTTTGCTGAGCGTAAATTTGCTATGTCACGGACTTCTAATAATAACGACCGTTTTATTAAATACTGCGTGATAATATTAGCATCGAGTACTCTTGTCTTATTGGAGGGTCCAACTTTACTGACTAAGAATTATTAAAAAAATAATATAATAAAATAAAGTAGGTACCTATCTATAACAATTATATCTATAAATTGAAAATATAATGTCGGTCTCTAGAATATGTGTCTCGTTAGTTGTTAGTGTACCTATTGTGTATAATATATAAAAAAAAATTGAGCGTAAATTCGTAATAATTTTTATGAGCGTCTGAAGTTAGAATTTTAACAACAATTTTCAAATCCACGAACATTTGCAAATTATTTTAAATTAGAAATGCATGAAATGTCTTTTATTTTTATATTTAAATTTGAATAATAATAAATGTTATGTTTTCGGAAAAACTAAAATTAATCTTCCGTAATACTAATATTAAAATAAGTAACTTTAATAGCAATAACACGGTACAACTAATTTTGCTAGAAAAAAATTGTATGACCTATTTTAATTTTACATTAGTGGACTTGGAGTATGTAACATTGACAACTGAGTTAGGTTTTAACTCATACTTTCAAAATATATTATGTTAGGTTAGGTTATAGATTTTTATATTAAAGTCTGTTGAAGACATATTATGCGTTAAGTACTATTATTCGCAATACATATTGCGGACAATCGGCAAAAGGTAAACTGAGTGTTTTTTGTTGTTTTTGTAATTAATTGTAAAAACTTAATGCGTTCCATTATTATTCAAATTATAATTTTCGTACGTGACATAAAACATTGATTTAACACATGTCGTGTTTGGGGTAGGGGGAGGAATTGTACAAATGTTGAAATTGTGGTTACAAATTGTATAACAATTACTGGTATGGTTTTTGAGCTAAATTTAGTGAAGCCGTACGAGTTTAGATTTTGGAACAACCTATATCAGGGATGGCGAACCTTTTTGTACCTGCAGCGTGTCAAATAAAAATGTTGGTTGGATTTTGTTTTCCTTGCGTGTCAACTAGTTTGATAACCCTTCTTTAAACTTAAAAATTCCTACATCTATGCTTTGAATGATAAAAACACAAGTCAAATATTATATTATCAAACAATTTAAATATATTAGATACCAAAAGTATAAGTAACACGTATAAGTATGTAAAAAAATTTAATTTATAAAAAATAAAAATATTGAAACTATAAAAAATACAATTTTTATACATGCATTTTTAATGAGAGATTTGTTGCTGCATTTTATTGGCTAATGAATCAATTCTTGGACTGTAACTGGTTGATTTTAGTTGAACACACGCTTCACTTAAATCTGCTCCAAGATGATTCCTTACAGTTGACTTAATAAAATTCATTGAAGAAAAAAGTTGCTCACACACATAAGTAGATCCAAACATTGTCAATAAAGAAAGAGCTAGTTTTTTCATAGATGCAAATGAATTTGGAAGACTTTTCCACTCATTAAGAATCAAATTTTCCGATTTAATATTCCTACCAATTTCACTATGATTATTTTCCAGCTCATTATTCAAATTAATAAATTTATTTCTCCAAATATTAACTTCCCTGAAATTCTATTAACTCCATTTCTAAATTTTCAATACTTAACCACTCAAAAAAACACAAAAAGTAACTTTTTACACAGTTGAGTGTGTCACTAAAATAGTGTGCGCGTGTCACAGGTTCGCCATCTCTGACCTATATCATGTAATGCGCTCTTTTTTTGGGAAACGGGAAATAAGAAAAACGACTACTGTATAATATACCAACGACGCTGCAGCACCACTTGGTTGTAAGCTCAGCATCCTCAAACGGGACGCGCGGTCCAAATAATGCCTACACCACAACAATAATAATCTTGTTATGATAACATATAGCGGGCGCAACAGGCTGCAAAGAGTAGCGAAACGACACCCGCGATGGCTACCTCCATAGACGAAGGCGACGGCGACGATCTCTCTCTGAGGTCGCGTCGCGGCGTCTATCGATCGACGCATGAGCACGCCAGCAACGGGGCGGGCCACGCGCTCGCATCATCGGTCCGGGTCGCCGCTGCTTATGATTTCGTCGTGTGTACCGCGCACACAAACTCACGTACTTACGCGGTCGTTATAGCGACACGTTTGCGCGCAAATAAGAGCGTGACGTCGTGATATTGCGCGGGCGCACGGAGTGTCCCTCACGTTCGTAGTGTGTTTATACGCGTGGCGCTGCCGCTATCTCCGCCGCGATATACGACATTCGCGCAGTACGACATACGTGTGCGCGCGGGCAGTACACGGTACACTGTACGCACCCGCCGCGTCATATCAATCCGCGGCCGTGGTCGTCGTCGTCGCAGCCGCAGAGTGATAACCGGCAGCGATGGGTTCGCTGCCCAACCTGCACGAGCTGTGCAAACAGCAACAGCAACAGCAGCAACCGGTGTGCGTGCCGACGGTACCGAGGTTGTCGCCGTGCCCAGACCGCGGCGGCACTAGCCGCGCTCAGCACAGGCGACTCCAGCAGACCAACAGCCTGTGCACCAACAACTTTTACGGCGTCATCGACCGGCAAGCCGACATGCAGATCGACGAGGTTGGTATAATGTGACAGTAATGATACACGCAAGTGATGGTAAATTATTATGACGACGACGGTGAACTCAGACGGTTGTTTTTGATCATTTTTGTCGCAAGTATAGCGAACGCGCGGACCGAAAGTATATAGAATGTTTCCATGTGATTTTCGTCCGCTGCGATAACGCGCGCCTTCGCGAAAACTGTTCAATGTAATATTATTAAACCATATTATGATCGTTATACAATATGAAAAGAATGCAACTGTTATGATTATAGTACAATAATTGTTCGTCTAAGCTGTGTTATTTTGCAGCTTATATTATAATCTGGCGTTAATCGCGAACGAACAGAATAATATTGGCTCAGGCCCGCAGGGATTTAAGAATGCATTCATATGGACTTTCGTTTTTCGTTTATGTTCGGATTATTTGAATATTTATTATTACTAGTATTCTTTTAGTCACGTTGCATTTATAAGAGTTCAAATTTTTAAGTTCTTAAAGATACGATAACGATTTTCAGCTTTACCAATATACTATATTATAATACAGTTATATTATGAGCATTTTTAAATTGAATAGCATTTATGATAAACTTTCAACCAAACTATTGCCCAATATTAGTCAAGTATCATAATAATTCGATTTTTCGTTTTCATTCGTTAAAATAAACAGCCAAAAGTTTATTTAAAAGTTTTCACTTTCGATATGCTCATTGGTAATTTATACACATAAACATTATTGATTACCTATCATAGTAAGTATTTTTCTGAACATTTTAGCTTCAATAAGAAATTACTATGGCCAATTATTTCCATTTTTATACGCGTTCAAATACAGACAATAAACTATACTTGGTAAATTGTTATAATGAAAACAAATTAAAAATGATGAACATTTTTCGAGCGATTATGTTTATACTATAATTTATAATATCTGCCAACTAACTTTGATTACTTGAAGAATTCACATATTATATATATTTTTGCATTTGAATTGTTTGAATTTATTTTAATTAGCTTTGTTTGAAATATTACTTTAGAACGGTTGTCATTTAATCTTATAAACATTTTTAAGTCTAGTAAAACAATGATTGGTTAACTATAATATAGTGTATATAATATAAAACTATATTATAATATATATAATATATATAATATTATATTGTGCATTGTTTCTTGAACTTATTTTATTCTATCGCATACGATTTTTCAATAATTAATTTTTTTCATTTATTGATGTATGAACGTTTAGCTTTGGTTTCAGACGAGCCTTACCTATACTATATTAAAGATATATCTATAGGCTCTTTGGGTTACAAATAAACTTTTACGATTTTCGTAAGTCGATATTCGATAAAATTATTATGCCAAACCATGGTGGTTCAAGTATATGCAATACACAATGTACATATATGAAAGTTAATGTAAATATGTCGAGTTTTTTCCGATACTCAAACAATTTATCGTTAGGTGTTAAAAAAGCAGTATTTATTTTGTAGTTAAATGTTATAGTTTTATGTAAATGTTTGTGAAATAAACATCAAATTTACCTTAAGAGTAATTTTATTTTACGTACAAGTGTGAAACATCACTCGCTCAGAATAGTTAAGTAATCAGCATTAATTTCCACTGAACTTGGTTTATATTGTTCAATAAAAATAAATATTTATTATAACATTTACCCTAACACGTCATTACGTTTAACCATGCATAATGCATACATGATATTATATACTACTAAGTAGTCTTACTGGCATGTAAACACGAGAAATCATAGAGCAAGTTTAATAATGTACGCACATATATTATACATAATACACATTTTAAATCCATTTGTGAAATTGAATCCCATTTTCAAAACGGTTATGATAACTCGATTGGAAACGCAATATTATGATCGTATAATAAAACGTGCAATATTAATATTTTTGTTTATTGTTGGGTAGGACCTAACCAAGTGTGGGTCATACAATGGACTAGTTTTTTTACAATAATATTATTGTTATACGTAGGTTGTAGGTACCATAACTATCGTTCTTCCCTTCAAATTGTAGTTTATATTATTATTAATACTACTTTTTGTTTTGAAAAACATTTTTTTATAATTTATTCGAAAATTATGTAACGACTTAGAAATTATTTCAGCAATAATTTGTATAGCATATTTCTCATTTTTATCCTACATTTTTACATTTATGATAAAATATAAATATTATTATAATTATTATAATGATTTAAGTAAATTATGAGTTTTTGTACACATCTTGGTGTTAAAACTGTTTGATGAATTGAATAAATTAGTTTCGTTATTAATTATCGAATAGTTGTTAGAGAAAGTGGTTAATTCTCTGTTAACTGTCCCCAAACGTCTAGGTGATTTGAATTTTTCAGTTGTTCGGGTTAAATAAATATAATATAATATTTAGTTCCAACTACTGAACTAAATGATAATTTAAAAAGAAATTAAGTACCTATATAGCCTTGGAGTAAGCTTGCAGTTATGACTTCCAAGGAGTTGGGTGTTCTACATATTAATACAAACTAAACTTTAAAGTACAATGTACTGTAAGGCTATTAAAATATTAAAAAACTTTCGTAAGTACCCATACATACCAAATGTTATACTAAGTTAATACTACAAACTGTTTTTCTTCTATAATATAAATACGTTTTTTCCAGTTTTAGTATTATGATTTAATATTATGGTAAGGGTAAGCTCAATGTTTTAGTCCCCGATGATGCGTAGCTTAGTTGAGTGAACCAATAGTTATGGGATACATGGAAGTTATTAAAGCCTTCCGCGGCTATTCCATCTAGATGCGAACACTATCTTAAGAGTAGTAACCTTTCGGTAACACAATTATAATAATAATATATCACATTATCACTATAAAAACGACGCAAATAGTCTACTTCTAATAATATAAGCTAAGTTGACAGCTAGTGCACAGTAGAACAGGCGTATAAAAGTTTAGATACTGAAATCCAAAAATACCTACTCTATATGATAATACTGTGTTATAAATAATAAATAATAATAGCCTTGATATATTCCTCGATCCACGATTTTACGACTATAGCCTGTTCAAAAGAAGAAGCCACCAGAACTAAGTTTAGAAACCGGTTTTACCCGTGGTCGCCTTGTGTCTTCTTATTTTATACAGGGTTTAAGTAAATAGTTTAACTGTTAGCAGGCATGCATTAGCTGTACAATAATATAATAATTTTTATATTATATAATAATATAGTGACTGCGTTATATTACTTACAAGTATGTAAATAGTGCGAAAATTATTCGATAGAACTATGTCAACTTATGTTACCTGCACGGTTTACGTATGTACACTTAAACCTCAGTAAACACAATACCTAATTAAGATATGTAGCAGTAAGTAATGTACCAGTGTATAAGTGTCAAGTGTAAAAAAAATGTTGTAATTAAAATGGATCTCTTCTCTTGGCTTTCTTTTTTTCATTTTTATGTTTTTTTAAATCGTAATATTTTATATTTAAATAAACAGTGACCTAAAAAATTACTTTTATAATACATTAATACATAACTATATAATATAGCTACACATTTGTGATATACAGTGTGTAAACGCTAATTGAGAACACTCAATATCTTTGCGTAGAGCCCTATAATTTGAATTCTGCTTTCTAGTTGGTTGTTAGGACATAAAAATACACATTTTTATGGCCTTTGATTTTTTTTAACTTAATTAGACTTGCAGTAAAACTTTTTTTCTTAAATGGCAACCACTATTCTAACCACTTATTGTTTCTTGCCTAAATTTTTAATGCATTTTAGTAGCTTAACCAACTTCTTAAGTCCAAAATTGACCAAGTTACAGCCAATCAACAAAAATACTGCAAAATGCACGCAATTTTCAGTTTTTTTTATGGTAACTCTGAAAATAATTATTATAGGATTGTAAGGATACACATTTATGTAAATAAGTACGTTTTTATTTTGTTACATGTAATGGATCTGTTGGATTTATTAATAATTAATAACAAATTTAAGCTCAATAAAAAAAAAAAAAAAAAAAAAAAACAGTTATAAAAAGTGAAACTTGCGCTCATTTTGCAGTATTTTTGTTGATTGGCTGTAACTTGGTCAATTTTGGACTTAAGAAGTTGGTTAAACTACTAAAATGCATTAAAAATTTAGGCAAAAAACAATAAGTGGTTAGAATAGGTGGTTGCCATTTAAGATAAAAAAAGTTGTAGTGTGCATGCGCAAGTCTAATTAAGTTAAAAAAATTCAAAGGCCATAAAAATGTGTATTTTTATGTCCTAAAAACCAACTAGAAAGCAGAATTCAAATTATAGGGCTTTACGCAAAGATATTGAGTGTTCTCAATTAGCGTTTACACACTGTATATACAATTTCACAATATTACAAAATATTATTTTAGAATTGAATTTAGCCACAAATCATCGTTGTAGTCTATACAGTATACAAGTATAAATATAAATCCTAGTTGTAAGCGTAGGTACGCGATACCTAAGTGTTCAATCCTTGTAGAGTGTATTGCTGAGTGTTACTGCGTTTTGAATATTTAATTCGTTGGTCATTTACACTATTTTGTTTTTGTCATTTGAATTAGCAGAATACAGTTAATATCTATAAGAATATTTCACATTCAATACACATAATTATTTGCAGTACCTATTGGGATTTGACCTAAACTAAACTCACTATGAGAATGACTGTTATTGGGTTTGATAGAAGATCAAATGATTTGTTCATAATAAAGTGAGCAAAAATCAAATGGGTTCCCTTTCATATAGAAATCAAAATGAATACTATTAATGGGCGCTTAGTTACTTAAAAGTTTTAGTTATTATGTGTACTGAAAATTCAAGATTAAAATCTAATTATCACATTGCTTTGAGATTTCATCTGAACGATTTTTATCAAAAATATGGTACTAAAATGCTTACTTAAATATATTATGGTATACTGGCTGTCGGCTGATCATTATTAAACATATAATGTTATTTTACTATTATATTTTATGGAAATATTACGATTTTTGTTCAGTTTTGTAACTTTTGTTGAATTCAACATTTCAAATTGATATTGTTTATTATATTAGACTGCGGTGCCAACATAATATAAATGTAGTACACATACAATATGTGTACCTGCACATATGTGACATATTATGTGCACAGCGCGTACAATATATAAAATGTAGGTAATAACTAATAAGTAATAACCATAGGAGTTATGAGCAAAAACAAAACTGCAATATGAAATATTAGGTACCTAATACGTATTTATATTTTATGTCAAGTTTTTATTACTATAAAAATGTTATAAAAGTATACTAGTTAATAATACAATATTTTGTAATATTATGTTTTAGTGAATTTAAATCTAATTTCATTTTTATTTTATTTAAATCCGTGAGACAAAAATAATAAATGACACTCATAATATAAGCAAATAACAATTATTTTAGAATATATTTATACTTATATGGAATAGCCAATAGGTACACTATACTACTATAGGTACATATTATTATAAGGTATAAACACACTGCAGACTGCAGTACGTTTATTAGTTTCCGCAAATATTTTTTTACTACATTAATCGTACGTATAAAACTACTTAGTATTTACCTATAACGTAAAATAGTTGCTTTTTTGGTTAAAATGAATTAAAAATATAAACGTATGTTAGTGTGCTAATATACCGCTCTAGCTCTGAAGCCAAATATCACTTCTAAACTATGTATGATCTATATTATGTTATTGGGAATAATGATAATTAGGTACATCCAGGAATGAATTTGTTATGTTTAACGTAATAATGTAATTGCCTTTTTAGGTAGGAATTAATATTATTTTCTATTCATTTTTGACGAAGCCTAATACCTAAATGTAGGAAATTATACCATTGACTAAATATACAAGTACAGTATATTTAATCAATGGTTATACTAAGTTTTTAAAAATATAAATATTGACTAGGAATTATGATCAGTGACTATACTGCTTTTTAGCTATTAGGAAATGTAATAATGGGGTTCACTTTTTTTCTTACAACTTATCTGATTTTCAGTCAAATGTATTTTTACATATAGCAACTACTACTATGGCTTATGTTGAGTTACATATTTAATAACAATCATGATATGCACTCTCGCTTTTTTGAAATCCCTATATGCTCCAGTAATACTATCTAAGCCTGCGCTGCTTCCCAATGAGTTATCTCCTTTTGTTGAGAACCTGTTTTGAAATAGATAGTAGTTCAAAAAATATTTGTCTGCATGGATACGATTCTGTTCTTGTGTACTTATGTTTCAAAAATTTAATACATCATTATATTATATTATACATTTATTATTACATAAAATATGAACTATATAACAGAACATTATTTTTATACTTCACAGCTTTTATAAATATTTATCTTTATAACTATACCTCAGTAATTTGTTACTTCCAACAAGATTTTGAGGTAACAAGTGTGCTCGATCAATATCACATAGAAAAAGTTTGTAGGTATACCCGCGCGGGCAGCTGTTGACTTCTTCCCATCAAGAGTTTTTGGTATTTTTATTGAATGATTTAATACATTATTTTTGTCTGTTTTTCTTTACATTTAGCTGATGGTAAGCGTTCATTGTTAATGTTTTTAATTTTTTCGACACTTACTTTTTTTTTCATCTGTGTCTGTTATCACCATTTGAGACAATAAAAATACTTCAATAATTTTCTCCAACTGCATATAGGAATTTCAAAATCGTCAGGAAAAACAAACAACAGTTTTAGGAAAAACTGAAATTTTTATTCATTTATACATATATAACATTTAGTGTAATTCAAAAAAAAAATTCTCGTATATACATTTATATGACATTTTCATTGAATCTTTATATTAGCAAATTATATGTACCGACATAATAACAATTTAAAAATATTTATTATAGCTTTTTGAGCTATTAATAGGCTTAAGAAAATGTTGAGTCTTTTAGATTTTTTAAATTATTGTTAAAATAATTTGATAACAACTTTTGCTCAGTCAAAATTTATTACAACGTTCCTCATAAGTTTTTATTAGTGGAAATAAAAAAAAAATGCTGAGTGTAAATCCATAATAACTTTTATGAGCTTCTGAAGTTGAAATGTTGACAAAATTTATCAAAATCTCGTAAATTGGCATTGTATTTTGAGTTAAATTTTATTTATATCCAAGCTTTGAAAATTTAATGCGAAATTCCTCTTAAGTTTTTCTACATTTTACAACAAAAAAAAGTTTACCGGAATGTCAAATTAATTTTCTACTAGATTTTGAAGTTAGACATTGGATATTTCCTCGTAAAATCGTAAATTAACAAATTGTCATACAACGATTTTCTTATTTTGTTGTTATTCAAAAATTAACAACCATGGGTTCTTGAAATTTTCATCAAATGTTTATTTCATCATTTAAAATATACATGATACAACTTAAAATTTAACTAAACAAATTATACAATACAATTGTATTCGTTGGGCCAATAAACTTGAAAATTTAACACAAGGTTACTCATAAGTGGTTTTATATTTATAATAACATTTGAGACATATTAAAGATCCATAGGCACTATGAGTATTATTTTATAAGTATTTAAAGTTCAAATTTTGACAAAATTTATCAAAACTCGGAAATTTGGCAAAAATAAATTTAACGTACTAGCTGTTGTTCTAATATATAAGGTATATCTAATTGTAAAATAAATAATTACTTTAATCTCAATAATATGATCAAATATACTTAGTAATATCTTTGTTCAGAATCGTTTTTCGTATACAATGCTATTCTATTATTAAATTCAAATTTAATACCATCCATTACATTGATCTACTTTAACCTACTGTACTTACAGCAGATTGACACCCCCTTGTCCACCTTTTTTTCTTTATAAATTTAGGATATTTTAAAGCTGGTCAGTTTTTGTTTTTTATGACATCTATATTATTAACATAATGTTTTCATTCTTCACCATTTCTTGTAATATCCCATATTCGCCCGCTTAATATAACATTGGCTTTGTTTATAAACTATTTTCACATAACTTCACGATCACATTAGTTTAGTTAATTAGTTCACATTACAGTTCTTTTTACTCAAAAAATAAATAATTATGATCGTCAAGATTTTTATAAATAAGTGACATATCAGCATCGTTAAATGTTCGATTAAAATCCATACTAAACCTTAATAAAAGATGATAAAAAGATAGGACAGTTAAATACATAAACTAAATCCTATAAAATGTACTATATTGCTAATGCTTGTGAAAATCGGACGAGACTGATAATACTAACTAGTCACAAAACCACAAAATAGAGAAATAATAAAAGGTGTATATTCTAATAATAGTAGATATCCATATGAAATTTAATGACAATATGGCATTGACTATAAACACGTGATTACCTACGTGAAAGTTGTTAACGTATTTTATGGCTTGTGATAATCGTCAATAATAACAAATTGTATAACATATGTGCCCAGGGAGTGAGCTAGTTGAGCTAGGGCTCTAGATAGATAGAGCCTTAGTTGAGCCCAGACTTTATTTAATCGAAGATTATAACAGTATATAAATTGCGTGGAAATACGTTCATATAATTTACTATATAACATTGCCTGCGATAACTTAAACAATTTAAATGTTTCTTAGGCAATGTTTATAATTATAAGAATTATCAATAAACTACGTCAACATTGTAATAAACGATACATTTTAGTCAACGGCAACACTCAAAAAATTTTAGACATGGTTATTTACTAAATTATTATGATTGCCGGTTATATAATATTATACGTCATATAATGTGTTATATTGACCGCATAATACGAGTGAACATTTTCAGTTTTCAGTTATAAAAATAATTAGGTAAGTAGGTACCAAAAATAAACGCTAAAAATATTTACCCAACTGATTAGGTATAAAAATCTATAACGAAATATTTCTTTCATACAGAAAAGTCTGTAAACTTTGTATGCTATATAAAGTGCTATTACACACACATATATACGTATAAATTATAAATTATAATTACAAATTCATTTTTTTTATACACGCAATTTGATGATATTATCATCATCAATGGTTTTTTCTGTGAATTCTAGAGGTTTTTAAAAAAGTCATTGAATGTGTTCGGACCATTTATGAATGTTAAGCGGAGTATGAACTGTTTGAAACCACTCCAGCAATAATTGCTGATGTTTTCGAAATGAACGTTGAAAAAAATGGATTTTAATATACTACCACTAAACTACATACTATTTAATGTTAATATTTCCAGGTTTGATAAAATATTATGGGCTATAACAGCAAACTATTTTTATCGTTTTACCATTTTACATCGATGTTTCTATCGTTTCGATTATCGGCTTATGTATTTTGTAACAAACTAAAATTATTCAATCACCAAGTAACTATTTTTTCCTTTTTAGTTGCCTTATTTCTATACATAAAAACTTACAATTACCAACTTCAAATAAGCAATATTATACATGTACCTACATATTGTATAATCTAATTATGTGATTTATTGTTATAGCCTACATAAATAATGATAAAAAACTTAGTTAAAATGTGAATAAATGATATTAAATGTGCGATTTCTCATTAAACTAATTAAAATATTATTTTGATATTTTAATACATTTTGTAGAAATCTTAAAGTTTATAATTTTACATAGGTATAGGTACACACATTGAAAATATGTGTGGTTATTGATATTTATCAGAATTTACTTTTAAAATGTATTTTTTTTAAGTATGTGGTCCTTCGCTATTATCAGATATATTATGTGTCACCTAGTCCACTCCAAACATCTCGTGTGAATAGTGTCTTATATATTTTAATTTTAATTGTTTACACGCACACCATATGCGCTGCAGAAACCGTTTTCACCGACGTCACTCAGGTCGACGCAATCCACCACGCACCGTCAGGTGTCCGTCGCCAACGCATCTTCGGCGATCGGCAAGAGACGTGACTCGCTGTCCAGCTCGGCTGGAGCCTCGTCAGTGCGCCGTCTCATCGAAGTGGTCCGAACGACCCCGTCCAACATGGGTCCAGTGTACAGCCGGAGACTGTTGTGTCGCAACTACGTCACGCTGTGCCTTGGCCACGGCGCGGCCGCTGCCGCTTTGGTCCCGTTTATGGCGCTACAGGTAGGTACCTTATATAATATTACCTACACAAAATACGCTCTAAACAATATTTTACGAGGTTGTGGAGGCCGGAGAGATTGTGTTCCGTAATCGCTATCTATGTTTTATTATGATTGGTTTATGCTAAACGCTTCGTGGTTGGGCGAGATACATCACGAGGGACTGTTCCAATATATCTGATCGTTTTATAATGCAAGTTCGAGTATTGTCTTCAATACTCATTATAATATTATGTATTTTAGTCTTGTATGACAGAAGCCACGAGTCACAGTACTTACCTAGGTCAAGTACCAGTAATGCCACTATAATATATGTTACTATATTTTTTTTTCACGAAGCATTTTGAATACTAATAGGATACTTATTTTTAGCATGCCATTATATTTCCTAAATTAATGTGTCTCAATAACAGTATCATATATTATGCAGATAAGTGTTCATTTGTATTATAATGTAGATATTTTATAATTATAATTATAAAATTTCTTTTAACGAGAAACATATTTCACTAAGCAAAATATTTTTCGAATGTGATGCCATAATATTCTTATAGTATTGCTTTAAAATGTAAAAATATATTAATTAAAATAATATTACATTGTTATTTTGCATTGAGTAGACTGAAGATTTTAATATTTTACATACTATCGGCTACCGTAGGTCCTAGAGTCTAGACCTATTATCACGTTTATTTTAAAGTTAATCTGGAATACGGCGTATTGTATAGGCGATATAGGTACATATATGCATTGAAGGACATTTTAAAATGTTCTATAGTTGTTAACTGTTATTGATTTATGGCATTTTAATATTAAATATTTGTTTTAACATGGATGTGGTTTTGCTTTTGGGTTTTGTCAACTATTAATTTTAAATGAGCATCCAAAAATATCAAGTGGTATCAAATCTAGTTGAGTATTCAATATATCTGATATGTCCAATCCACTTACCTGTATAAATATATAATAAATATTTTTTTCTTATTATTTTTAGTGTTAATGATTAATTATTAGTTATGTTTCTTATAAGTTATTTATTAGTAGTTATTTAATAAACTATAAACCGTATACAAACTTTATAACATATGATATTATTACTGCTCTTATTATTGGAATATACAAATTACCCGGTAAATTTATGGAGTGAGTTTAAATTAATATACAAGGTGGAAACACAATTTTTAAACTATAATATTTCTTCTTCTAATTTTACAGATAAATTCATCTTATTTCTTAGCTTCTTATTTCAATGTAGATGCGTCTACTATATATTTTACTTAGTTTAATTATTGATCATTTTTCTTTTGAATAAATTAAAATATACCAAACCAATTTTAAGGTCTAAAGATCATTGATCATAAATATATTTAGGTATTGGAATTATTATTGACTAAGTGTAAGCTGAGTATTTTATTAAATATTCAGTCATAAGAGTAATATAGTAATGAATATGCGAATTTAAATTTGCAATGGGATTAGAAGGAAATAATTATTTTACATTTTATTTTTAACTTAAACTAACATCACAAGACCCAAATTAATTTTTTTTCGAGAAAAATCGTAATTGGTAGAAATAGTTTAGGTAGTATAATAGGTTTGCGTATGGTGCTTATATAGGTGGTATTTTTTTCATAACATGATTTTGTGTGTATAATTCATTTTATTTTTAACTATATGGTTGCATCCACAATTTTATAATATTAGCAAAAATCAAGTAATAATTATACACAAAAATAACCATTTTTAAGTTTCTAAATTATAATAAATGATTATAATTTTGTTAAAGTTTAATTAACGTTCTTAGAATATGCCATGATTTATTTTTAAGGCTGCCTGAAAATTATTAATTTTGGCAACATTCGAGTCTTTTAGTACCTACGCAATACTGTTTTATACAAATAATTCCTGTGTTATTCGACTGCAAATATATACAGTCGAGGTTTCAAAATGGTAAATCGTGCTAATTCAGGTTCTACGCTATAATCCCAAGAATACGAACCTTTACTTTGGTGTTTAGATTGTATAAACCTAATAACGTGTGATTCTTTTTTATAGCATATGCAAGTCTTGTTATGTAGTAGTAGGTGGACTGTACAAAAATATAATAGAGACAAACATAAAAACTAATGAGTGCTCATGCGAATCAGACGAGACTGTTAGACCATCATGCCCTACGGTAAAACCATTAGTTGTTAAATTAGGTTTCATTATTTTTCTTTCTACTGATTTTATAACGAAGCCTAATCCTAATTCCGCTGCAAAAGAAATTTACTGGATGGATTTTGTTTAAATATGTTTAAGCGCGATACTTAGTCTGGTACGCGTCTAATTTGTTTTTCGTGCATTACGTTATGGATTAAAAATACACGAGTAAAGTTTCTCTATTGAACAAATTTTATGTTCCATCCTCACAATATGATCACATTAGTTCTTATAATAATATTATAACATTATACTAAATTATTATAAATTATAATACCTATGACGTATAATATTACAGTAGATGAATATGACACGCATGTTTAATGTTCAAACTTTAGAAATAAGATAATAACATAACGATAATGTACTCTCGTAGATATTAAAAATTAATGAATGTGAAATTGAAATTAAAATAGAAAATATTATTACACGTGCACTGAAACGGATGTTAATTGACAATAAATAAAATATAATGTACCTTAAAAACGGAATACGAGTCCAAATCAAATTATTTAACATGCTGAGCACGTACTAGTATTACTTTTAATAGGTATTTTTGATGTTAAAAAGTAGACAGAAAAAAAATAGATGTAAAAAATAATGGCTTTTTTCTTTGCAGACACCTCTGCTATTATAAAGTATAAGAATAAGGTTACACAGAAACCTTCATATTTTTTGAAATTATACAGAGTACGTTGTTGACCTGTTTATCTGAATTTTGATATTTTTCTCGACCGACTAGCTAGTATTGATTATTAAAGTAAATAACCGTGTAATAAAAGTGTATATATACTTACATCGATTCAGTTTACTATGATGACTATGTCTATTCCAGATTTAGATATTTCCAACAAGGAAAAATATATTTATCATAGCGTGGTTGAATTAATGTCGATATAGTTTTGCTGGATACCCTTTTCAGATCTATGTCTATCTATTTCATGTGATTTGTAGGTATGCGAAGAATTATGTATCTCGTACTAGATCCTCACAATTTTTGTCACACAATTTGTAGGATCCTGTATATTATATTTATAGCATGTTTAATGTATGGGCACAGCATTATTGTTTGTGATTCGTTTGAAAGTTTCACAACAGTTTGATACGTAGGTACTGTGGCTTCAAAAGGAAAATACAAATAAATGAAAGTAAATCGATTCGATTGGATAGATTTTAATTGCTACTATTTTTGTAGTCCTCAAAGGGTCTTATATAATGAAATATTATTCTAGCCTTCTAATACATTACAAATCCACAATTTTATTTTTTTAATCGTTGTACATTATTAGCACACATTTAAATTACTGAAAAGATGTTATAGTCTCGGGTAAAAATGTTTAAGTAGCGTATACACTTTAGTAGACATTTCGCAACCCTAACTATTTGATAAGTTACGATGAATTGAAATTAATTGAAGAAATAAATTAACACTTCTCGCACCTGCTTGATACGTTTAGTAGTATAATAAAATTCACCAAAAAAGTGTCACCTAGAAGTAGCAATTTTAGTCTCGAAATACCATTAATAAAAACGTTGCACAACTATTATTATTCTACATTTTCATATGTTATAACTTAACATCATTCAAATATTTTGAATATACCTAAACAGAATCACAGTTTAAGCAATTAATTAATGCTAATATAATTCTAAGCTTTGCGAGGTATTATATTGGCTAGAACTAAGAACTAATTATATGACGCCGTAAATCTTAAGAGTAGATTACTTTATTATATACCAGCGTATAATGTAGTATTAATAGAAACTAATATTATTTTTGAATGTCCGTGAATATTAATTATTCAAACATATTAATAATTTAAAAAAGTAAAAATATATTAAACAGTTTACTTAATCTTTTATAGTTTACCGGTTTAACACTGGGTATCATGTATTCATGTACCATTAGTGTCCAATTTTTCATCTAATCTATAGGGTTATTAATTATTATAGTAGGGCAAATCAGTACATACTTCTACTACAGGAACTAATACGATATAAAGCTTTAAAAATTTATTTATTTTTCATCAAAATATATATATATACATAAGTTCTTCACCTTACACAATTTCTAAAAGTTATGTAGGTTCCATGGATGCTATCAACTAAAATAAGTTTTACTTTAACCTTTGATCCTAATTCCTAGTCATAGAATAACGTCAATAGCTTTGGTTTGATAATGATCAATATTTGTAATGATCATAATATGTGACCTATAATATTTTAAATAAAAGGTAGATTAAAATAACTATCGCTTACAACTTTATAAAATTATCACACATTTTAAGTATTTGTTTCTGTCAAAATCAAAAATTAATGAAAAAAAACTAAATAATACAATTAAATAATTATCTCCGTGTATTTATGGAACCTTCATACAACATTCATTTGGTATTATATTTTATCATCTTTTGATTTTTGGTTTTTTTTTACTTATTATTTTAATGCTATATACTTCTAAAGAAGTTTATTCAATTATTCAATAACTTTGAACTTAAATTAACAGATAATAGTTTTTATGAATATTTTAAGTTTTGATTAAGAGGAGGATTATTTTATGAATTTAAGCTTTAGTTTTCAAACCATCAAAACTTGATTCACGATGTGAATTTGGTTCTATGTTCAATATGTTTATAAACTAACAGTTTCTGAAAATGTTTCAAATTATAAAATGGTATGAAATTAAAACTAATGATTAGCATTTAAAAATAGTGAAAACCAAAATAATTGAAACTTAAAAGCATATATAAAGAAGTTTAACATATTTTATGCAATTTAATTTTTTGCATACTGGTAGTGTATATAAGTACATTCTAAATCACCTTGTTTACATATTTTTAATGAATTTATTGATAAAAGCATAGTTTCTTAATCCTTGAATGTCTATTATATTTATAACATATATTTATTCATAATTATTCTGATTTATTACCTTAAGTTATTATTTTAGGTAATATTTTAATATTCATAAATTTTAAAACAGCAATTAATCTTGATTTTGTCTGAGTTATTTTCTCTAAGGCATAATTTATCCATGCTTAATTTGCACTCATTAGTCATTATTAATTTTATTTAAGACATTCACTAATATTCCTATACAAAATGTAGATATTAGGTTACAATAGCTCAAATATTATAACTGCATTTTGATAAATTTTATTGATACATAATGATTCAGTAAAATCTGATAAGAAACTTGGTATGGTAAAATTACATTTTAAATAGAAACTAATGAGACCTAAATATAAAATAAGATTATTGAACGGAAGTATATTATTATTTATTTGTTGAGTTATCTTTATATTATACAAACTTCGTGATCTAAAATGTATTACAATGTGCTTATAAATTAGTTGTTGGCATTGAATAATTGAAGTATTGTACTTAAAAAGTAAATATCGACTAAATTATATCAACAATACCCGTTAGTATTATGGCAAGTAATGTGTTAAAATGCATTCACGAGATATTATTATTTATTACCAATAATAATCAACTTAGGATCTTGAAGCCAGGAGAGGCTGGGTAAAAAATGAATGTAAAATAATAATTACTATCTATTTATTTTGTGCAACCACACTATATAATATAATTTAATGTTATTTTTATCTGCTTCACATAAATCGAGGACCCCATAAAATATATCAGAATACGCAATAACGCCATGTTAATTATTAACATACGTGGATATTGGGTTCGGGCTCGATATTCCTCCTAGCTCTTGCACACCATTAAGATCTGCAGTATCTGATAGTTATACATATAATCATCTTCGTTATCATGGTAAAGTAATGGTCACATAATATGATATATTACGATGAACGGAAGACAGCAAAAAAAAAAAAATTATTACCAATGTACCTATATGTTATCTATTTATTTCATTTAAGTACTCTATATTATATAATTTATTACATTATATTTATCAGATATTAAAATATCGAGGACCCCATAAAACATTTGGTAATACGCAATAACTTGGATCCTCCTGCACACCTGTAGATTTACGAGTTTTTATCCATTTGTTTACAAAATAAACAATATCTTGATATTACTTTTTGCACTTCCAGTTTTTATCTAGTCAAGTTATGCCTATAAAATATTATTATTAGTTTATTAAATTATGAATATGGTGATTTTTTTCCTAAGTCTTACGTGTAAATGATAAAATTAAGTTGCCTTGATCCTTTTTCACCTAATACTGACAGTGTTTCTTAAGGAATTTATGTTTTTATTCTTCTCAAAGTGGGAAATTATGTT
Organism: Nasonovia ribisnigri; assembly: GCA_027563435.1. Classification (NCBI taxonomy): domain Eukaryota; kingdom Metazoa; phylum Arthropoda; class Insecta; order Hemiptera; family Aphididae; genus Nasonovia; species Nasonovia ribisnigri. Next base: position 108,310 of record JANEHU010004176.1, on the reverse strand, counting down.
TCCCATATACTAGTCAAAACAGGCAATGTCGGAAAGATTTTTAGAAGTATATAAATATTCTTTGAAATAGTGTACCATTGCATAAACTTAATGCATTCGCATTATGTGTTAATCAATGTCTTTGGTAACGTTAGTTTTGGTATCACAAATCAAAGTCGTCTGTTGAAGCGCATAATTAACACCAGTCTATGGTATATTATTTTGTATAAAGTTCTAAAAGATTTAAATACAGTGATATTTTTGTTTGATTAGGAGTATTTTCAGTTGGTAGAAGGCTTTTAAAAAACATCTTTGTGCTTTACAAATTGTTTGAATATATATTATTTACAAGTTAATTTACTCATGAGATGAAAATAAAACGTCTATAATATTATGCGGGTACATTGCACCGTTTGATTTGATTTTTAGTTAATCTATGCTTTATAATTAATTTTTAACATTAGTTTGTAATTTCGCATGTCACGAAGAACATAAATTATAAAACATATGTTATCTAAAGCCTTTGAAATATCATTATCAATCAATGGAGGAATTTGGTAAGTATAACTTAACAACTTTTCAATGGAGGAATTTGGTAAGTATAACTTAACAACTTTTTTGGACACAAAATTATAAAACTTTATTATGGAATCCTGTTTACCAGTAAAAACTCATTAGAAGATGACTCTTATCACAACTCCTAAACTGTACTTCTTTTGGATCTAAATCTATGGCAAAAACATGTTTTTCATTTAAATAACTGAATTAGGTACGACGTTCAACACTTAACTTTAGCGGGAAGCACAGCACCTATACTATAATACTAATATATTACATTATTAATATTACTAATATTTTTCAAATATTCTGTGTCGAAAAAATATTAAGCTATTGTGTTCCGACGTCTGCAAATAAAAATGTAATAATAATATATCGTACAAAATCACGCTCTACAATAAAATGTATTTTATATAATGGCATACTAAATGTATGTGTACATAACAATATTGTTATAATAATATTTATATTTCTGTAACTATAATGGCCTAAGGTATCTTCTAAAATTGTAATGGTTCTCATTCAACATTAACATAGTTAATATCAGAGGGTTTGTTAACAACAATATTTATCACGTAATATGTATAATAACAGTCACGTTTGATTATGCAACGTTCAGCCTTATTATTAAACTTCGACCGTGTGCCAGCGATCCGCATTATAATATACTACCGACGTGGTGTGGATAATTATTATATACATTATTATTGTTATTGATATATTGTAAATCTATATAATACATGTATAATATTACTCAATAAATCGAGATTTTACGTATCGGTGGCGCGTGCTCATGTTATGGTTTATGGGAATAATATTGGAATACAATTTATACTATATAATAAATTATCATAGTATTACTACTGGACACTGGCACTATACCTAGGTATAACAATTCGGTACAATGTTATCACGAATACAACATGTGCATATCGGCGTGTGTTTATTTCGATAAGGTTCTTCTGTTGTACTGTTCATAGGCTCAATTTAATTTTTTTAGTTGAGACAAATGTAATGCTAAACAGAACCATGGCAATTATCTTTATCTTTTCTTTCTTTTTTTTTTTTATTAAAACAACGAGAATATATACAATCTGTAATACATTTATACAATAGGTAATATGGGGAATACTGGATGGCATGAAAGAAGGGGGTGGGGAAATTCTCTTCTAACACAGTTTTTTGAAATCGTTTAAAATGCATTTTGTAGAATTATTATTAAAGATATAATGTTCTATATCATGTATTTTAGTAAGATTCTATCTTGATGCACAGAAGATCAAAGCCATATTTAATTTTCCGCATTGCAAAGAACGAGCATGTAGTAAAATTATCGCGTGATATAAACCTAGCACGGTATTCGATATTTTCCACTTTGAAGAAAATGTATGAATCATAAATATGTATTAATAAATAATTATTAATAGTATACAATGTACCTAGTGGGAATTCGGTAATTTTTACATTTTATACATTCCTTCGGTGGAAAACAAAGAGTTATAAAAAATCGGTTAGAAAAATAAAATATTTGTACCTAACGCTGGGTACAAAAACATATTAATGTCAAACAAATTAATCGCCAATGGTGATACCACGAAATTAGATAGTATTAGGTCACAGTTATAAAGAATTAGTTCTTTATAATCGTGTATTAGGTAAAGTAATACATTTTAATGACAAAAATAAATAGTTTACAGCTGGTAAGTGATAACCACAATGTGATATTTAGATTTCAACAGCTGTGGTTGCAATTGGTAGGTTTGGTTGTCGTGGGGGGGGGGAACAAATACAATATACTTTGATTATAATTACAGTATTTATAATCCATGGTAGTATTCAGTAGTAGGCACTCTTAAACCTTGGAAGGGGGCAGGGCCCATAGCCCCCCCTGAAATTTCACTTATAGCATTGTTGCACATGCGTGCAGTTCGATCATTTTGTATTCAAAACTTATATTATATAGTAACATTAAACCGATCTCGTTTCTTTATTTTTTAGCCCATTTTACTACTAGGTACTACTAGCAGCATTTCATTTGTAAGAATAATTTTAATTTTTCTTTTTCTATCAACATTTCATTATTGTCATGCTGTTGTTAACGTTGTTGTTCTCTACGTTCCTGCAGCAGCTCCTTAATACCTCGAACGACATAAAGTAATATTTGTGTAATTGTCAATTAAGTTTGTTGTATTTACGTATAGCCACTCATTCATAATAACTTTTCGTATTTCGCTTTACCATCATCTAGGGCTTAAATACATTTAATTTAATAACCAAGAATACTTAACTGCTGCTACTGAAAAAACTGCTGCTACTGAAAAAACTGCAACCTATGGTGTATGATATACTTGAGACTGATGTTTAAACTTATTTTAGGGTTCTATATCCGCTTGGTGGTGGCCGGACAATTTGAAGCAGAATGGTGGGTTTACCACCGTCACCACGGACATTGGTTCTGTTCTGCTGTCTGCAATGTTTGGCATGGCAGCGATGAGTGCACTGTGTGGGCCAACGGCCGTCCACCGGCTGGGCACCAGGACCTGTCTAGTGGCCGGTTACCTGGTGTCCGTCGCGTTCGTTACCGTACACTTGTACCCAAAGGTTGCGGTACTGGTACCTGGTTACTTCCTGATGGGTGCCTGGTTGGGATGCTGGACGGCGTCCCGGACCGCTGTGCTTATGGCGCTCGCATCTAAAATGGCATACGTGCTGTCCGACCGAGAGGAGTGCGAACTTGAGGGCAACGGTCGGCGAGAAGCGGTGGCCAGGAATCTGGCTAGAGGACTACAGGTGAGATGTTCATAACCACGTATTGCAAGTGTGACACCGTAGAGTATGATCTACCATTACATTTTTGACTCACACTTTTTTACAAATACCAATGGATTTGTATGATATTGTTAAACATGACTCAATGTATATTATATTATTTACTCATCTTTATAAGTTGGCTTAAATCTATATTTTACATCATTCATAACATTTTTGAAAGCTGTTAATTCTGAATGATATAGGAACTCAATTTCTCTTCTTGAAGACTCTTTGTCTCATAATGGCGATAGATCATTAATATTAATATTATAATAGGACTTCACATGTGACATGTCGGTATGTCACCTGCAAAGACATTCGATTTTTTGTGTGTAAGCTATCAAAGTCTATAAAATTTGAACACAAAGAACATAATAAGGATGAGTTGAAAACTTGAAATAAAAATACACTAAAAGTAAACCAGTAGGTATATATCACAATATGTTTTACACTAAAAGATTTTATTATGTCGCAGATTACATACTATAATACTATAAATAGTATTACTATTTATGTAATATATATATATTGGTAATTGGCTGGGTATCAATATACCTTATAAGTTATAATTTATTTGGACCGTAGTTCATAGATGATGAAATTATTAACATGTAAATTGTACATTATAACTACCTACTTATAATAAGAACTTTGGAATTTTACTCGGATGGTATTGATAGTTTTAAAAAGATATGATATTCGGATGCAAGTACCTATTATATAATACATGATAATATTGATATAACAATATAATATATTATGAATGAATGAAACAATCAAAATTCAAAAAGTAAAAACAGTTTATATTATAAATTCAAAAGTCAAACTCATTTTGAAAAACAATCCACTCCTTATATTTTGTAGATTGAAAAATTGATTGCATATATTTTAAATTTTAATGCACATCTTCTACTATACTTACAATTTACAAACATTTAAAAACAAATATATTATAAATTATAATTAAAATAACAATTTAAGTTTAACAGTTTAATTTTTTAGAAATCAAAGTGTGTTTCATCAGACGCAATTAGTTCAATCATTCGAAATACTCTACAAAACGGTCTTTATTAGTATTTCAATTGCATAAATTTTTCCGCAAAGATGCTTATCGTTACTTTACGACTTAAGTTTATTCGCTTATTGAATTTATAGCCCATCAGATTTATTTATTTTTTCAATATAGCAACCTGTCTTCTCGGTTTCTTATTGCTTTTTCATTTGATTTGAGCGAACTACGCACGTCGCACAAGGTTTTATTATCTTTGTTTCACACACTTTGTAGGGCAAAATGACGTACTGCGTACTGCGTAGTACCGAAAAAATAAATTTATTTGGATTGATATTATTGCACTCGTTGACCTGTAATCAAGTTTAAATAGAAAGCCTTTTCCTATGACCTTTAGGATTTACTTTTAAACTTTATTAGAGTAATATTTCAGTTGATTATACAATAACATTTTAATTACTTAAGCTAGGGTTAGAAAGTAATTGAGTTAGTTTTATGTACGCGTGGGACTGTGGGAAAAACGAAATAACGCAACTGTCAGTGTGCATTCTTCTCACCAAGACAATAAAATGGTTTTTCGATTAAATTGAGTTTTACTCAAACTTTTAAGTTTATTTTTACTCCGAACCCGATTATATTTTGTAATAGTATATCGTTAATGCTTTTAATATAATTTACGAAATTTTAATACAATTTTTCAAAATTAAATTTTTACTTAATACTATGTCTATATAATACTTCTGTATATATTGATCAGAAAGTATTGGCAGTATCATTAATTCATTTTAGTCTAAAAATAGTTAAGATTTTAAAATAAAAATCAAATGGTGGTAACTATAGGTACTCTGCATTACTGTAGGAATCGAGTGTATATACCTCTTCATCGAATTCAGTCCACTGTAATAGTGTAGGGCGTAGGAAATGGATGTGTTAATTTTGAACTAAATGATAAATCATCGCATACAAAAAATGATTCTGAGCACATTCGGTGTGTCAGCCTATTATCGTTTATCATATGAATATATTTCTATAGGTACATTACTATTATTAGATTTTAATGATCATATTATGGTTATCACTTGTCGTAGTATATTTGCAATACACCATCAGGAAATATCGGCAATGACTAATCAATATATTGTTGTATATTTCGAATATTGCATAATTTATTAAGTCTATGATATAAAATATTACAGATTATCATTACTTCCTAATATTACTAGATTTTAATGATACTGCCTAGTAAATGTTGACAATATCTGAATTTACATCATCGCAGCTAACATATGTATTTATTTTATATAAAAGTGTACGCCTGTGTAAACCATTTTCTCTCAAATCAACTATTTAATTATACAATTAAATATAGTTGCCAATAGGGAAATTTGATTGAACATAATACCTATAATATATGCTTACCTACCTATATATTTTAATATAAATTCTCAACTTTTTGGTATCGCGCAACGCAGGTGGCGCACGATGTAGGCTTGATTGCCGGAAACGCATTCGTCGCGTACATGATAAGTGGCACGCGGACGGACGACATCCTCGGAACCATGTTTGCCAGGGACGGTGGACCTGGAACAGATCGGACTTGCGGTAGCGTAGCCTGCCCGCTGGCAAATACGATGGAAATCAAACTCGGGCCTACCGCCAACTTCTCGTCCAACCAGACTGTCGCATTGGTCGACGTTCGCAATCACATGGTCTTGCCATGTAAGTACAATGATGTATTTTACTAATGTATAATGCGTGAACTCGGGGGCGAAAAATAGCAAATTTATAGTAATACAGCAAAACCATAAAACATATTATGGCGTAAACTTATTGTATATTATATTATAATACGTTTCAGGCGATCAAATCTTTCAACATTTTTGTGTCCTATAGTAGTTTTTACGACTGTCAATATATAAGCTTATCAATATATTGGTAAATAATGTATGGGTTTCCTCGTATGTATGGTTTGTGATTCATATATTATATTATTATATGTATGGTGCATGTTTTAATTTCGAATCATATCATATTAACTTTATTTATTTATAATATTTATTATATTTATATTGTCATATAATTATGTTGTACAAGGTAGTAATAATTAGTTTTGAAGCGTAAACAGTATAGAAATTTATATACTGCATACATAATATAAATATAATATATACAATTTTACCATGGAGGAGAGGAGCTTCGAATCCATAATTAAAAAAAATTTCTAAATGGTATAACCAATAATAATAATCAAAGTGTGTATTTAAAACAAAGTTTAATAATTTGTTTATGACACACATATTTTAATGTTGTACTTCACGCATTATATTTTGTACTGCACACAAAAGATGTTCTATATGATTCTGTGAACACGATCTATATATTATTATTTACTATCATCGATCTTCCAGTTCATGCATTTTTCATGTATATCTCACTACTGTTGTATTTTCACGTCAACTGAATTTTACTCTCATTTTATTTTTGTGGCTCTTCCCTACCTACGATATGTATCTACTCTTTTTTTCCGTTAGTACCTATATTGTTTCTACGATTTGTTTATTTCCCGATAATCTTAACAGTTCGATGTTTTCTTTTGTGATACTTTCGTCGATAGATCATTTTGTTTGAACGATCTCAGATTAAAATACACATTTATCATTACTTGAAAATTGAATACGACAACACAACAGTATATTCTATGTCGAGGTGAGTGCTCAATACCCTTCGCAGCCTCTAATCTAAAGTACTGTCAAGCTGTATGCCCGTGACCCCTTGTAATTTGAGCTTCTGTTACTGAATGGTCTCTTCTTCACGTTTTTCATGTTGTACCAAGTTTTTCTCAAAGTTGTTTTTTTTAAATGTATTTTTATTTTGACAATCAACAATCTGTTATGCAAAGTATTACAATCAGAAGTTGTAATGACTGAACATTTTTTGCTACTAATTGTTAGTGGAATGTGGGTGAAGTTGGTATTCAGAGATAATACTTCGTCTTCTTATCAATGTTACAGATTTAATTAAATATTATGTTTAACAAATTGTAATGTATTTTAAATTAAAAAAAATATATAGAGAGATTAATAATTCAGAAAAAAATAAAGAAAACCAATAAGGAAATGATAAATTTGAACATTAAACAAAATTAATAATTAAATGTATTTACTATACCCAGTGTTTCACTGAACACGAATACCTACTGATTATCGTCCTTTGTCTTTTACACTGAATTATATAGCATTATTATATAATAATGTAGGGTTTTCAATAAAAATTAGAAAAAAAAATAATAGCAATTATTAGGTCAGAGTCATTTTATTTTATATTCTGCACTCTGTTACTGTATATACCAATAGAGCTTTGATAAAAATAATTTAATAAAAACTAATTATAAATAATAAATATTAATGTAATATAAAGAGATTGGTTAACTGATTAGATAAAAGTCATATTTCGTTCAAACTTTTCCTGCCTTTTAAATGTTTGAAATTGAATTCTTATAAAAAGATCATAATATTTTAATTGTATGGGAAAATATTGATAATATTATTTAATTTTTCTTGATAGATCATGCTGGTCTAAGAGGAAAATGCTTCACAAATAAAAATAGTGGCCATGTATAGAATATAGATCAAATTAATACCTACTCTTCCAAAACACCAATGTATAAAATATGTCTAATAAGTAATCTTTTAAAACCAAATTATCATTATAATTATGTCTATAACTTAAATGTGTAAATTAAATTGTCTTGCTTGTTTATTCACCGTACACAACTTTTTTCATATATAAGTCGAATAAAAACTAACCTCGGAATTTTCCATTGTCATTTTTAATTTTAACAAAAAACTTAATACATTTAGTCAAAAACTGGTTTTACGTAAATACTCCTGCTTTTCAAATTTTTTTCTTGGTTATTTTGCAAATCTGAAAAATTTACTTTCGACTTCCAGGAGTACAAACTATATTCAATTTCCTACCACCGACCTTCATCAAACTTAATTATCGGAGCATTTTACTATAAATTATGTGCAGACAAAAAAAAAACACGCACACATCATTATACAACATTAAAACCAATACATTTATCGGGCCACTGAATCCAAAATTAAAGGCATGCGTGAAAAAAAACAAAACCGTCAAATAAATGTCTTGAAAAATCGAGTGAAGTCTACCTGCGCGTATCATTAGAATATTTATAGTAATTACAATCAGGTGTATTTCATACACGTTTACAGGTAAAACCACGCAGCTGTTGGCCAGCGTCTTCGCCGGATGCTGTTTCGTCGGCGTCGCTGTCACCGCGACTTTCATGACCCGCATCAGACTTTTCGTGTATGCTTCTGCGTCTGAGAAGCGAAAATCGGACAGCGCTCGATCGTTTGCGGCCGTCCGCGATGCTTTCCGCAACACCAAACTTCAGCTCATCGCTCCATTGTCGTTGTTCATCGGACTTGAACAAGGATTTATCTATTCCGATTTCTCCAAGGTAGGTACTCTTATAGAGTTATTAGTTTGTTAATTAGTTATTACTTATACACTTATAAGTTATAACTGTTGTCCAGTGCCACAGTGGCACACGCAAATACGCAATAGTAATGACGATGTTATTGGTTATTGTCACACACATTATATAATACGTACCTACATAATATTATATTTTATTGATGGTTTACAAACTCACAATGGATAGTAAAAGGGGTCAACGATCACTAATATAATATTAAAATTATGTGTTTTCTATAGAATCTACGTACAAACAATTTTAAAAAAAAGGCAATAAATTATTGGATATTTGAAATTAGCTGACAAGTATTATAATCATTTGAAATGTATAGAAGCCAGCTGATCATTCGTTCTATAATTTCCATCAGCCATAATCATAGTTACCCACTCGAAAAAAATTTAAACTTCACTATCAGTTCATATCAAAGAGACTAACGAGATTACGGAAACTATATTATTAAGTAGTAGCTCCTTTCCCACTTATATTATTATTTTTATATTTTATAATAATAATATTTATCTTTATTACTGAATTCAACTCCATTTACAATAATATCTATAATAACAGTATAATATAATAATTAATAAATAACATATACTACAACAAATTAAAAATAACGTGAATTATATAAGTTTTAAAATATTATTTTTTGATTTTAAATAAGATTTGAGTATATTAACATTAAAAAAACTAACAAAATCATTATCAGTTGCATTACCTGCTGCCATTAATATGTTTACCAGAAAGGCTTCTAGTGTTTTTTTTTTTTATTATTTAACTAGAACAAATCTTTAATTCGCGTGTTGATTATGAGCAACTATAACGCTCAACAATGAATGGACAATTAATCGTACCAGCAATGAGCTTAAACAAAAATATCATATTTTGGGCGTTCCTTCTACATTGTAAAGAATAAATACTAAAAAAAACTGAAACTCCATTATAACCAGAATGTGGTTCTCTTTGGACATGGTATTTAAAGGATAAATACCTTAAAAAGTTGATATGAATTGATTCTATGTCATGAGTGTGAGAAATATAATTATTAAACCAAACAAGTGAAGCGTATTCAAGGCTCGATCTAACTAATGAAAAATAAACTGCTATAAGAGCATCAGTGCAAAATAATTAGTGCCAGTTTCTTTTTAAGAAATTCAAGTTTGACAAAGCCTTACTTTTTGACTTTTGTACTCTGCACGTCATGTGCATTTAAAGTAAGTTTTTTTTATCAAAGATAACACCTAGGTTTTTTACATTACTTAGTCTAAGAAGAAGACAATTATTGATGATACAACTATGTAGGATGGGTGATTTTTTTAGAGTAAAAGATAATATTGAACATTTGTTTATAATGTTTGTATTAAGAGTCATACTATTTTTATTTTTTACTACACCATTCGACAAAATTGTGAATATTAGTCTGGAAGTACGCAACATCAAAGTCAGATTTAATAGGCATAAATAATTGTGCCTGTTATCACTAATCACGTTTTGAAGCAGGCAATTTGCTTTAGTTTCCAATTTTGATGATAGTTTAGTTTATTGTAGAAAATATAATTTAGTCGGTAGTAATTAATGATTAAAAATATACATTTCAATACTTTTCTTATTTTTTGGGGGAAAAAAATTAAAAAAATTGGAGAGACACTGGAATATTTACGTAAAGCCAGTTTTTGGGGCATGATAAAATTCTCAAAATATTTCAGATCTTTTTCAGTTAATTATAGGTACATTTGAAATTTTCAACCTTTAAAATTTAAGTGGAGAGCAATAAACGTATTGATTTTACACTGATGAGTGTTTTATTATTTTTTTTTTTTTTGTTAAGTCAATATAGTTGGCTGATTGGATCATCAACTTCGATGGAAGATTCTGATAGTAATTTCAATATAATTGGTACTTTTAGGAGGTTACTTTTGAACATTGAATATTCTTAATACTTTAAAAAATAATCGGGAAAAACTAAAATAGAAAAAAAAAAAATTTTGGGGGGGGGGGAAATAGGTTACCGCTCTGCTGAACAATAGGAGTCGAGTGTATCTCATCATTGAGTAAGTACTGTAATGGACATATTAAATTTTAATTCAATGATCTATTTTTTTGACTCCTATATTGTACAAGAGAGCGAGTTCCTTTTTTATTCTAAATCGCTGTTATAATACCTATAAATATTATGAGTTATAATACTAAAATTGGTTAGGCATTGACACTATATCTAGTTGCTAAGACATAGCACCTCTTCAGACGTTACCATGACTAAAATCTACACGGTTTTGATAAAGTGCGAAAAATTGTATAGAAATTGCCGGGTGTACACCAGGTTGGCACCGCTCAGTAAAATCTTCAGACATGGCCGTGACTACACAGATTAATAATCTGAGATTGTATACAGGTTAAACACAGAAGATAGAAATTCTCTAGGTTTTGCCACTACTATTTATTTATTTACAACAATAATAATTAATAACCAATTAATAACATTTTTTGATTTAAAATGGTTTACAATATTTAAACATATATTTTAATGTCAAACTTAAATAAAATTGTACCAATTTTTCAATATTAGCTTTTAATTACTTTATATATAAATATATTAATTTTTAATGTTTTTTAACATTTCATCTTCAATAGGTATTGGTCGCTAATTGTCTTATCAACTTAATAACTTAACTATAGTTAAACAATCCATTGTAACAAATTAGCTTTTTCCAGCTACTTTGAAAAATAATTCTATACAAACATACAATTGTAATTAGAAAAATTATATTAACTTAAGAGGATGCTACATAGATATTTGTTGTCTCTGTCTTACAAGTGAGCGACATACCAAATTTGAGCTCAGAAGATCACGTTTAACTCCATTAGTTTAAAAATTCGAGTGAGTCGGTATTATGAAACTTGATGGTAAGAACATTATCTGTGTTTGTATATGTGGGTTTTTGCGATAATTCAGCTTTTAAGTGAGTTTTTAACATTTTTAATTTACGTTATATTATATATGCATAACTTGCTAAAAAAAATAACTATTGTAAAAGCCCACACACAAGCACAGTTAATGTTCTTACCATCAAGTTTCATAATAGGCCAATTCATTCTATTTTTCGAGCTAACGGAGCTAAACGTGATCTACTGAGTGTAAATTTGGTATGTTACGAACTTGAAAGACGGAAACAAGAAATTATTGTGTAGCGTCCTCTTAAGGCGACGTCGTGTGTCGTGTCGTGGGAGGCGTGGTAACTACATATATGGTTGCAACTAGTAACCATATTGGTTTAAAAGTTGAGGTGTAGTCAATTCTTAGTATAATTGGTTGCAACGTTGTTACTACATGATACCAAAAAAGTAATGTCCAATTACAATACGATTTTATCGACACGACACGAACCACGATGTAGCTGTGAATCCGGCTTTATAGCTTACTAGCTTAGCATTCTTAATGTTGACTTAACTTAATGAAATCCATTTAATTGTTTTGATTAACTTGGACACTTATATACTGATATGCATATGGAATCACTCTTGCTACTAAGAAATGAATCCTTCGATTAAAATTGAAATCTTTTGAAAAACTACTAAACTTATTGAAACTTTTCTATTGAACCTACCTAGTGGTCAGCGGATCACGATGCGAGTACAATACTCAAAACAACAAATTATACTTAGGTTATTTCTCACTTCGAATTCAATATTATATTGTTGTTTCAACGATTTACAAAAAAATATCATAGTAAAATACATGATTATGGAATTATATAATATTACATACATAACTATAATTTCTGTTTTTTTTTTCTCTCTCTTGCATTATTCTATTCTTTTCTGTTTAAGTCTACTTATAATTAGCTTAATATTAAATTGTGTATTAAAAACTCATCACCTTCAATACAAGCACAGCTTATAGAAGGTGAGCAGACAATAACTATTGTAATTATATTTCAAATGTATTAATTGTTTTGTTTGCAAATCAAATCAAATAAACAAATAATAAACAAATAATACATTTTGTACATTACTAAAATAAACATTAAACATGTACAAAAACTAAATTCATAACATTACACGTATTTTTTCCCCAAGTCATAAATTTTAAATCATAAACATCTATATGGAGGTAAAAAGCCCTCAGTATAATAGTAATTTAATATTAATCGAAACTGAAGCTTAATAATTTCGACACCGAAAACTGTAACAACCGTCAGTTCGTTTTATTATTTCAACGAACCAAAACTTTACGTTATGGTTAAATAGTAATAGGGTCGCTGCATCCCCCAACCCGGTGCGAGCGTAGGCTACTGCACGATATGAGCAGAATTAATTAAACAATATTATTACAACGATAATATTACAGTTAACCGCGTATAAATAGGCATACGTGACCCACGGTTATTACACGCGTCGTGGTAAGTTAGGTACTGACATCGTGGTGGGTGGCAGTCTCTTTCAAATATATATTTCCTAACCAAGCATGGAGCCGCGTTCCGTCTGCGTCGACGTGGCTGTGGATTGTGGACGAACAGTGTTCGGAAATGAGTGAATCCAAAACGTCGAAGACTTATAATAATATTCGTTGCCGAAATGCCGACGCACTGCGGACGGTGACTTTTTTCTATTTATACTGAAGATTTATGGGACAAAATGTTTGACAATTTAATAGATACAGAGTTCCTCATAAGTTTTTCATAAAGGGATTAAAATAAAAACGAAAATTCAGTTACTTTTTTTTAAGCATTGGAAGTTTTAATTTTGACGAAATCGGATATTTAAACGAAAAAACAAATTTAATTATTTTGTTGTAATTAAATCGTTGAGACTTGAAACTTTAGGTTAGGTATAAAATAAAATATGATTTATATTATTAATACTTACAATAGTCGATAATATTGCAAACGTAAAAATAAAAAGTGGGTAAGTATGGATGTTGCTCTACTGTACAGTAAGTTACAAGTGGGTCGCTGTATGCTAATGGATGCTATTAAATTTTAATTCAATGATATGATATCATTGTATATGAAAAACGATTCTGTGCTGAAGACGGTTTGCCAGTGTGGATATTTTATGTTATATTTATATTGTTTTTATTTGTGATTAAAACAGTAGCCGGTAAGTTGCATTAATATTATAAAATTACATTAAAAAAATAACTAAAACCGTTATTCTTGGTTATTTATTATTTAATATGTAATTTCGTATACATTTGAACATAAAATAACTATGAAAAAAAACAGTGTAATTTTGAGATTTTTCGGTTACAGAATAAACTACTTACGCGGAACCTTGTTTTAAATTTTTAATTCTTAGGTATACAATTTGAAAATGTTATCAATTTTTAATTACAAAATCATTTTTAAATTTTAAATTTGATAAATGTTCTCAAAAATCAAACTTTAAATGCTCACAAAAAAAAATGTTGCCTATATATTTTTTTAATGTTTTTCAATTACTATTGTGACAATATAACAGGAGCCTTGTATTAATTCTTCACACTTTTTGACAAAAAAATCAACTAGATTCACTTTCCCATTATACAAGATACTATTGAAGAAAATTAAAGCATTTTTACTGCCACAAACGGTGATGACAGACATAAAAATAAAAAATAAAAATCGCTCCGCTCAGAAACTAAAACTGACATTTAAACAATTATTATTATTTTATATTATTACATAGGTTAAGAAAGAAAAAAATTAAATATTATATTAGAAGAAAAATAAATTAAAGTCAGTTAAATACCACATAGAGGAATGTGTTGAAACACATGAGTGTAACAAGTAATTATGAAAATAAAAATTAAACTGTGACAATATATTAATTAACAAGTTATACTATTATTATTGTGAAACAATCATTAAGACATTAATTGTTATTTGATTTAAACTATAATTTTTCATTACATCATCATTCATCATTGAACACACTGTAAAGTAATATATTACTAGTAATACATACACAAGTAGAATTACAAAAGTTGTAAAATACCATTTAAACTATGAAAAGTTGGTATAATTTCCTTGGGATATTTATTAAAATAGAATTTCTCAACTTTTAAATGATATACGTATACTATAATATATAATATGCAATATACATACCAATATAATGTTAATATACGAAAGACCAGTTTAACTATTTCACCTTCTTGTCAAAACAGTTACTTACATTCTTTAGTTTGGATAAAAATAGCATTCTGAAATTGAGTGCGGCTTCACAATTTTACGGCCATAGTAGTATTTGTACTTATTATGTTAGTTTAATCTGAAACAATTGAAACAAAGCAATACACGCTTATTGTAGTCATAAAGGTACTGTTATACACCACCCATGTCCTACATATTATAATATATATTATACGCTGAATTTTTGTTAATACATATAATGATAAACATGAATAATATATGAAATAACAAGTAATATAGTCTATTTTTTCAATATTACAGTTTTACGTCGTGTGTTCCGTGGGTGTGTCCAATGTGCCCACAGTTTTGCTGAGCTTGGGTCTCCTTCAACTAGTGGCCGGGTTTACCGTGAGTCTGATCCTGCAACACATCCGCCGGTACCATATAATAGGTATAACATTACGATTACATATGTACATATAATAATATAGTATATAATACACTACCTAAGTTGAATAATATTATAAACACTTAAAAGTGGCCGATTCGAGTTGGCTCTCGTCGATGTTATTTCGTAACGATTATTATTACCGCTGTGGTTTTCCAGTGATTGGGTTGGCGTTTCATTCGTGTTTGCTAATGGTGCTGATGAAGTGGAAACCGTCGGGCGACGATGCTGCGCTACTGTACGTCATAGCAGCCGCCTGGGGCGTGTGCAATGCCATTTGGAACACACTGTGTTTCAGTAAGTATTAATAACTATTTGACGGATATATTATTGATTATCTTACCAAACATCTGAACACTGTACAATTAAATTCATAATTTTGTTATTGTCATCACTCATCAGTCATCAATACTTGTTATCAAAAATTCAAAACAAAGCTTGAGAAAATATGTCGTCAAAGATTTTTACGAAGAAGCTACTTACTATATATATATATTACAGGACATACCATTTATACTATTATAGTAATACTACCTATTTACTATATTATGCTATTACTGAATTACTCTATATTCTAACATTTAGTATAAAAAACTCAAATTATTATAATAATATTACTATAACATTGTTATATTAATTACCTAGAGACTAGAAGTATGTACTAGAGTTCCAATGAAATATTTACCAAGGGGGTGGGTAATGATTTATCGATTGGTTCATATAGGTACGCATCATAATGTAATAATCTCACTCAGTGACTTTCACTTTCTTTAGAATTTAATATTCATTATAATAATATTAAATAGTAAATAGGCACCTAATAAAAATACCAATTTACATAAATTATGCTTACTTGTTTTTTGGAAAATAGTATTATTTTATTTGCAATGTATAAATAAAATAATGTTTATTTTTAAAACCATATATTATACGATAATTTGTTTACTAGCCACTACGAGGAATATTTTTAAAGATACAACTCAGTATTAATTCTATTGTCGCAAATCTAATACCTTTAAGCATAAAATCAAACATTATCTTCGTCACTATTATACTTATTAGAACTCATTATAGGTATCTACCATAAATTTATATCAATTAGAAAACGACTAAAATCGTCTACAATTTTGCAAGGAACTGAATTTAATTTTTGTGTACACTTTTTTCATTCATTTATTGTACTCAGATAACACATCTGTTATTACTTACTATTGTATTTTTACCTAATGGCCTTTATTTTTAGAAACAGTAACCCCAATAATATTTTATATTACAGATACAAAACTGGACAATAATTAATAATAATAATATATTAATATGTATATTAAAATACCGATCCTAATAGTATTATATTTTTCTTTGAACCTTATTGTAGACAACAATGTCAGACGACAGTTTAATCAAATTATTAAATTACTTAATGTAATCCATAAAATGACACGATCTTTCAAAATGTAGTTGCAATTATTATTAATTTCAACGGTATCGTATTGATTTAAGTTGACATGAGACCGTAGAAACACATACTGAAGTACTGAACCATCATTTTTGTTTCGTTCTATTAATATATTATATTTTAAGGGTTAAATAAAAATTTATAACTTATACAAATAATGTTTTTTAGCGAATCAATAAAAAATGATGAATAATAAATAGAATAGACCGTGTCTATAATACCACAACTTCTAACATTTTGTAAATAAATCATATGATGCTGTGAGTCTATGGTAAAAATAATATTATGTACAATATACATTCTTTCAAGGACGAATAAAATCTTCATAGTTACATGTTACTTTACAAATATCGAATTCATACTTATTTAATTATATAATATTATCTATTTAAGTAATTAACATATTATCTCATAATTCAATACATACACTGATATTAAACAGATACTTATCTGGATACTCGATTGTATAATAACAATGACCTCTCTTATAAGTACCTATATTCTAGGCCTCTAATGAGGTGTTAAATATTATTAACTTCTTTTGTCAATAACTAGTTATGTAAAATTAATATAAAATCGGGTAGGTAGCAACATACCTATGTTTCGTTGACTTTAGACAGGAAAAAATAATTTGCGAAAAATATATCAAAACATTAGTCGACAAGATCTGGCGAAAGAAAAAAATAATAGTTGCCAGCAAAATCGTTTGTATGAATATAAATACATAATACGAGATATATAGTACTAGTTTATGCAAATAATATTATAATATGAAATAAAAATAGATTTTATAATGCAGTACCGGTGTGACAACAATAGGTACAGACAAAAATCTTTTCTGTTTATGGCTTATGACTGTATCGATGGCAGCGCCATAACTTATTGACTTTGACCATGGCCATCAAGTTTTGAGTGTGGGGCTGAGAGGGGGGGGGGCTTGGTGAGTTTTTGTTGTTGCGGGGTACATGATTATATAAGGAGTCATTGCATAGTACATTAAAATATTACTTCATATACTGCGTATATATTATGCATAGTAGTCATATTACATATATTATAATTTATAATTATTATAATAAAAAGTTACGTACATTTTCAAAAAATAATGTTTTTCTACCATTTTTGTGTAGTTTGTCAAAACTATAACAAGTTAACATTGTTTATTTTAAAACGAGATTTGCTTTGTTAAGTTCAAGTGAAATTTACATATCAATAAAAAAAGTCACATTGTGAAAGTTGAAAGTTCATAAATTGTACCATAAAAGTTTAGTAAAAAAAAGTACTGTGACAAATATTTTTTTAACACGTATAAAAATTACTATAGCAAAATCGGTTTTTTATCACAACGTGATAAAAAATGTTTACTTCCTTGTGGTTTTTTTTTTATCTTGTTTATTGCATTATCAGATTAAACAATTCGGGTCAAACCGTATAAGACGAATTTATATAATATAGCTGGGTATCAATATATTGGTTAATGGAAATAATTTATAGGTATTATATTATTGTACTAAGTATGTATATAAAATGTCCGGTTTTCGCTTATGTTCATTGTGCAATAAAATACCTGAATCAATTTTTTCTTATCTATACTAATATTATAAAGAGGATAGATTTAATTGTATGCATTGAATAGACTTCGAAACTACTGGACCGATTTAAAAAAAATTTTCACTATTAGAATGCTACATAATTATCCCTAAGTAACATAAGTAGTTAAAAAGAGTACATTTTTTAAAGAGTAAATTAGAGATCCAACCCGGGGAGGTGCTCAAACAGTGATTTTGAGATTTACGATGGACATTTTTGTTTATAAATGGGAAAATTGGTTATAGGAGAAATATAAATTAGTATTTTATTTGTATATTTGTTGCCATTAGTTAAACGGGTAAGCATGTTAAGCATGCATACAATCGAATTTTAGGACAAAGTCTACTTGATATGCTGTAGGACATTGTCCGCTATCTGACGTAGTCAGATTGTCTACTGGGGTGGCTGAGTAGCACTTACTGCAGCGAGTTACACCAAAAAAAAGTTGAACAATCACAATTTTTGAGTGATAACATTTTTTACGGGCAATGAAGTGTGCAGGATTAGCTACATTATAATAAATTAGAAGAAATATGGCATATACATTTTGTAAAAATATATTTATTAAATATACATATCTTTGGCTTGGACAACGTCGGGCTGGACAACTAGTAGTTAAAATAATTTTACTTATATACAGAGTTATTCACACAATTTTTCTTTAATAATGGATTTAATCAAATTCTGATTTTTGGAATTTTTTAGTAAATCTATCTAAGGACAAAATGTTCAATTATTTTGATTATACCATTTAAGGAGGTGTGGCAATACAAACTTTGTAAGACGATAACCAACTTTTTTACTGCAAATTATTAAGCTGTTGGTTTTATGAAGAAAGTTTTTATTTGATGATTTTTTCGTATCTAGAACTGAAATAAATTAATCAAAATCGAAATTTGAATGATTAATTTCTGAATTATGAAAATGTATAATATACTAAAGATAATAGTCCTTAAAAATGGTTTTACAAAAATGTAAAAATATGTATTATTGGATCTAGTATTTATTATAGTCAGACAATTTTTACAAATTATAAAATTTTGATGGATTAATATTGATAACTACAATTTTCAAATTATCATAGGCCCCATTACTAGATCTGGAATCTTCTTAACCCATTATCACAACCTACAGATTTGCAGATATATAGTACCTACATAACATTAAATAACTCGGAATTGCTTGATCGAATTTTGATTTAGATACAACATTTCCAAAAAAGTCATTGGGTTAAACATTTATAGGATAAGTGGGTCATTTTTATTTGAAAAATAGGAGTTGTTATCGCCATACACCTCTTCTTAAATGGTATGAAAATCTATATATTTGAAACTATGGCCTTTAAGTATAATTAAGAGTTCTAAAAACGTAAAGGTGAATAAACTCATTAATAAAGGAAAAATGGGAACGAGTTTGCTCGGTGAATTCATCTGTATATACTAAAAATATGTTTAATAACTCTGCGTGAAATTATAAATTAACAACCTGATGACTGACGATATCTATATAGATAACAAAATTAAATGCCAGAAGATTATGTCATATATTATATTATATTATGTAGGTACCTATATGTACATATCACATGTGAGTTTAGATCCCTCTGAGTTCTGGTTTGATTGATGTTTAAATTTATGTAATATCTCAATTCTCCGAAAATTATATTAAATAGTTGTCCATGCATAATTTCATGGTTATTAATTATTATAATATTACTATGATGGTGACATAGTGGTCAGCGGTGGTCTTTCGTCTAATAATTATTTGGCCTTTCATGTATTATTGGTGCCACTTGGTAAGTAAAATAAAATAAAATTTTGTTTAAATGTCTAGTAAAATACATATTAACATGTCTTGTTGCATTTACAACATTGTTAATTACATACAATAACAAAAAAAAAAAAAAACTTGAATCTTTCAAGTGGGAGCAGGGCGATCACCTTATATCCACCCCTTTTGTGTGTGCCGTTGTTGATGTCACATTATCATCGTTACTGTTATACTGAATCGTGTGAGTCATAATAATATGACTTATGCTATTAATGTCGCTGTTTCAGACTTCGTGATATCCCTGTATCCGGACTACTGGCACGGGCCGATGGCGCACGGCTACTTC
Source organism: Nasonovia ribisnigri (assembly GCA_027563435.1). Lineage (NCBI taxonomy): Eukaryota > Metazoa > Arthropoda > Insecta > Hemiptera > Aphididae > Nasonovia > Nasonovia ribisnigri. The sequence goes on along the minus strand of JANEHU010004176.1, from coordinate 87,726 downwards.
TTTAGGTACTCGGGCATGGCGCTGGCTTTCGGACTGCACAGTGTCGTGTGCAACACCACCAAACTGTATTGCTTGTCGGCCGCACTAGTGGTGGCCGTGGTGCTGTACGGCTGGTTGGAGTGGCGACTGCAGCTGACCGGCAAGCGGCGGCGGACCGCCAACCGTTCATCATGACGACAGATCGGAGCCGCGTCCGGCAGTAATAATAATTAGTAACCCGGCACCGCGCAGCAAGTCGTCGATCAGGACTCGTGCAGTCGTCCCCGCGATCCGGATGAGCGACGATCGTGTGCCATCGCCTCCGACCGAAGAGCATTCACCGCCGCCGCCGCCGCCGTCAATCGTCATCATCTGCATAGCACCGCGAATATTGTGTATTGTTGTTTGCGCACCGCCTGCAGCACGGTGACGTCTCGCCGAATTACGTCATAACACAAAATACTATAATGTAAAGTTATGACATCTACTATCAATAATATTATCATTATTAGCTGCAGCGGACGTCCGCAGTACAAGGAAAACGGACAACTTACTGTCCCGCGCTGACCATTATTATGTATTATTATTACCTACGTTATATTATTTAACCGTAACTACTTGTTGTTGTTGTTTTTTTTTTTTAACGGGACGTATGCATAAAATATTCGTCTTGAATACGTTATAATGTGTGCGTATAAATAATATACAGGGTGGAATTTTTTTGATTTATTTAACGCGCCACTCGTCGTTTTACAAAAAAAAAAAAACAAAATAATTTTCATTTATTTACAATGCTTGTATACCGGCTGACATCGAAAAACAGCAAGCTCGACATTGCGAAAGGACAGAGAGCCGTTAAACTTACTAAAACGAATTGATCAGAGTATGTTGTTCGTTTCACGTACCTAATTTATAAAAGCCGCATTTTAATAGAAGGTATATCCTGAAACGACGAGTGGTCGTTTAAAATAAATCACACTGTATAAATACGTATGATGAAATATGTAGTACAATGTTATGCACGAATAAAATTACGTTCATTCTTAAATACTCGATCAGCTGATCACAAACGTTTTTTCAAGATCACTCATCGTGCGAGTAAAATACGATTTGCAGAATTGGTCATTCCACTGTTACAGCTATTATTATTCTTTACAATTCACAAACAAATCGGACTTTGGAGTGGCACGCAAATATACGCAATAAACAGACACCACCTCCGCCCACTAGACTTACGGAAGCTCGTGCTATACCTTATCATAGAATATTTCCGTGATGCCCGTTATGATTATACTACCATCACGTTATGTGCGCGTGAAACCAAGACCCCCCCCCCCCAATCATTGAGATGTACAATATGTACATATTATAACAATAATTATCATTGTTATGTTACGATCCTATATGTCTATCTTTAACTCGCCAAAACGTAATTGATTAATGCAATTAATACGAAATACCCATTTAAGACGTATTGAGTTTATAAATGTATTTCAATTTCAAAACAATAATTGGTTTTGATTCGTTACGAAAATATAATAAGTTTATTTTGTGTTAGATGTGTGATTTTGTAAATTCCATATTGCTCTATTTTATGACCTGCATATCTTTAAAAATTAAACAGTACGTATTATAAACACATTTTTTAATGTTATTTCCATGTCCTATGTGCAGAATATAAAAATAATAACTTTAAATGTCTATCTATAAATAAAATAGGTATATTATATTATTACAATATATAATATGGACATTTTGAATAAAAATTATAATAGTAACTGTTATAGTAAAGTTTGTATGTGTTTTCATTTTTAAATTAAAGTATAAAGTAATATAAACCTTCCCATTATAGTTTATTTAGTAGAACAACTAAATTATTTTTCTCTTAACAATACATATTTAGAATGAAAACAGAAACGTTGAAAATATTTGATATGAGTATTTTTATTTTTATTTCATGTAGATGATAATATTTCAAGAATTTCCTTGATCTCTTAAAGCAAATATTTGACTGATTTTCAAATAATAATGATATTGCAAATTTGCATTTTGGGTAAAACACTTCAATGTCTTCATAAATTCAATTACAATATTAGTTATCTATCCTACATAATATATTGACGGTGAAAATAATAATAAAATCCAATAACAATTTATTTATTTTATTTTATTGTACAGATTGAGTTATTAAACTTCTGGTATTATTAAATGATCAAAAATAAAGTGTATGGTTAAAATCAACTCTCTATTAAATAATAAAATATTTAAATGGCATAATTGGGGAAAAAATTGTGGGTTTGGAAAATAATTGTTTTAGATTACGTTGTACACACATTATCCCCAAAAAAAATATATTTCCGAAAAGCAAGATTATTATTCATTTACACTATATAAACAACAATTAATATTATCTAACAATCATTTAAAATTTTTGATAATTAATAAAAATTCTACACTCAATCTGCAATAAATTAACAAAATAAATAAAATAAACAAACTAATTAAATCAATTATTTAATGTTGTGTCTACATTATTATTACCTAGTGTTAATATCAGTTTTGAGTATTAATTCAAAACGTATTCTTTGCTACCCAACCAAGAACTATACTCAACAGCCAACAGATTGTTCGAAAGAAAATATTATCTGCCTATAATTTAGAATTTACAAACAACGTAGGTATCATAATGTCCCACTATGTTCTACTAACAAAATATTCGAGGAGGGAAGCTCAAAAAGTTTGGATATACAGTAAAATATCAGGACCTAAGAGGTCGCATGTATACCTCCACGTATCCCCACAACTATGCCACTGAAAAACATGGAAAGTGTTGTAGTATATACTTATCCCATTTGTTTTATACTTAATCTTTTATTAACGTATTTATTATATTGAAAATCGACTTTATGGTTGAATTTTATTTTTAGTCAATGTTAAGATGTATGTTTGATTTATTTTTAGTCAATGTTAAGATGTATGTTTGATTTATGTTTAAGAATATAGAAAAAAGTTTTGAGTTAGATTTAAGTACCTACCACGAAGTTATTGCCTGAGGCACTCCTTAAAGCATACCCTAATCCCAGAGTAGGCATTTTATTAAGCAATGCGCTGTGAGTATAATTTACTTAAGTAATGAAAATTAATAAAACACACAAATTATTTAATGTCACTCAACAGTAATGATTGTCAGAAATTTATATTCGAAAATTATAATATTGGATACTATAAGAGTAAATTTAATATTTTATAATATCACATGTCATAAAGAATATAATTTGACCTCTCGTCGCTGTTTTGTGTGACGAAGAAGCCAATTACTCAAAAATATATATATAATAAATATTATATTATATATGCTGTTGCATTTAGATGAATTATACAATATTATAATACTGTATTGTTTTAATGAATATTAAATATATATTTATAAAATGTGAAATTATTATTTAAGACGCCACTTTGGTGCGGTTTTTTGTAAATTAATATAAATTCCTGCTTTCAGTTTAATCTAAAAATAAGTTACCCATATGAATGTTTACAACGTTGTAATTTGTACATAGTTAGTTATATGACGTATAGTTTTAATAAAACACGTTTTAAAATAATTTTGATTAATATGTGATTTTTATTTTTTATTTAACTCATCTTTTGAATAAGCAAATATTTCGCATACACCTATACAGAAGACTAATTTACAAAATTCTACTTCCAAAGTATTTTAATTTTTCAAATTTCAATGTGTATAACTGTAAGTTGTTATTTTACGTTTATCTTTTATATCGTTTATGGGTACGTTATAGTTTATACTTATACTTCATAGTATAATATTATGAGTAGGGACCGAGGTATACGTGGGTATACGCACAAAAAATCCTCAAAATATTCTTCTAAAAATTCTGTAATATGCTACAAAATATGCACTTAAAATAGAATCGAAAATATTTTATTTAAAATTATGTAAAAAATAAGTAGGCACCTATTAATTAAGTATAAAAATGGTTTAAAAGTATAAAAAAGTATCTTTTATAAGTTCTTCGGCATTTATCTTCAATCTATAAAATATTAGGCCACACTGATAAAAAGTGAAAACAAAAATTGAATTCATATTGTAACTTATTCCACTGAATGCTGATTGAAATTGCTTAATATAAACGAATTTATCTATACAATATAATATTATATATAAATTATATGTCGCATATGAGTATGTCACCTTATTATCTTTGGCAATAAAAACCGGTCGTAGTTTTATCGATATTATGTGGCTGTGAACGTGAATATACCGCGAAAAACAAATATGTGTGCTATAAATAATAATATTTATTGAATAGGTAAAAAGTAAAAACGTTGAAATTTGGAAAATAAAATTAGCGTATTTTAATAAGAATGATCTAAATCGGGGACTATTCTCATCAGATTTAAAAAAACTTATTCCAATACGGCAATACAATACATACATGTATTTGCATACAAATTCTGTTCCTAATTATTAGCTTTAAATAGTAATCTATACAATATATTAAATATGCTATAATAATACTATACAGATTCCAGACATCATCTTATATTTAGTTATCAAGCCAACAAATAAAAAAAATATGTACGAATAACAATTTAGACTAACTATCGATCATCTCTTTAACGTGTTAATATGTTATTTATTTAAAAATATGGCCTCGAGAAGTTTATTTAGCTTATGACGTAACATTAGGCGTGATCAATTGTAGTAGGTAGGCTTTATCTAAACAAAACTCAATTAAAATCTGGTTATTTAAGTTATTCTTGTTAGATTATTAGGTAATATAGGAATATTTCTGCATTCGAATTAAAAATATAAATATATAAGCTGTTGATGGCATTTATGCGCATATTTACTAAATTAAAACCACAACAATTTAAGAATAAATGGCAGGAAATTATACAGGTTTATTAAAAAATAAAAAAAATTAACAATACACGTGAGTTAGGAATTTAGGATACTATTATCGGTTGTTTAGTAAATAGTAATATGATTATTGGTATTTGCAATTGTATTTTTTTTTATATCCATATTTTTTAATAACAATACTATTTGTCAAGAATCCCTAATTTCATGCATCTTTTGTAATATAAATTAATAATTCATTAGTTAATTTATTATTTGTGTGCCTCTGTAAAATTTGATTGCAAAATTACATTATATGATATCAAAATATAGAGTCGTGTATTAATCCATTTCGTGCACAGGGAAAACATTTCAAGCGCCCCTCTCCTACCCATCCATATAAGTGGGATTATTGGCGGATTAACTGGGTACCAGCAATCGGAAAATATATAAGTTTATAAAGTGTATTGGTACTATAAAAAATAATTTATACAGTAATCACATCTAAATTTTATGTGCATTTCGCCAGACCAGCTTATCCTAAAACGTGAATATTGAAACACTTTGATTGCTAAAATTAGTGTACCATCAAAGTGAATTTGTAAGGCTGACGTGGAAATGTGTAGACGTTTGGCCCTACCAACAAAAATATTGATTTTCTTTAATTTGGCACATTTCCTCAATCTTTAATACCAAAAATTGTAAGTTTTTTTTTTAAAAGCCAAGATCAGAGCTCCAATGTGAATTTGTTTACAACTCGTTTTACTCGACATAATCATGCGGAATGTGAAATTTTAAAAATAAAAATAAGAGTTTTGCAAGTAAAAACTTGAAAAATTAAAAAAATTAAATGATTTTTGTGGTTTTAGAATATAAAACGTTTTGTATTATAATATCGAAATCAATTTAAATTTTAAAATTTGCAATTGACGGGTAAATTATACAGTAAAAACTGTTCTTATAATCATCTATATACATTGAAAGATTAAAATAATTCACTCATGGTTTTAATTCTTTACAAGAATTATTGCAAATTATTTTTGTAGAAATATTATTATATGGCTGACCGTCTAGTATCTACGCTCAGAATCGTTTTTCACCATTTATAGACTGATTTGTCATTGAATTCAAATTTAACACATAAATTATAATATATTTAATTATATATTATTAGAACATATTGTTATATAATTATTATGAATATTATGCAACATAAGTAATTATCAAATACGAACAAAATCAAAAAAATCTTTAGTTATTGTATAATATTTTAACAAATTATGTTTACAAAATGCCTATAAAGATTAATTTTTTGCTTTAGGTGAATGATTATTATAAATTCATTATACAATATAAAAATAAACTAATAAGTAATAGGTTGGTGATTCAATGAGTAATACAATTTTTGAAATAGTGTTATGCTTATAAATATACATTTTGCTTCTTTATAATATTACAGTATTACATAATTTTCTTTCATTATAGACAACAATATTATATTAATTTTAAACAGACCGATTAAAAAGTCAAATATCATGATAATTGATTTAATTAGGCCAGGTGTAATATTTTTTATCCTTTAAAGTATTACACGATATCGTAAAGTTTTATTTGATTACAAACAAGGAAATTTTCAATACTTATACGGATATACATACCTACCTGTGCTGAATAATTATACATTATAATTATATATTATATTGGTTTAAAATAAACGTGGTGTACTATAAGATATACCTAGCTAAATTATAATTTATTATGTGATGATTATGGAATTGATAGTATAAAAAGGTTGTTATTATATACATTCATACTCTTATGAAGATTAAAATGTTAAAATTTAATATTGATTAATTAATTAGTATTATGTTTATTTTTCGGTACACGTCATAGTGATGTTGTAAAACCTGATTTTTTTGGTTATTCAAGTTTTTCTCAAAATCAAATACAACATTAAAAATTTCAAAAGTTTCAAATCAATTCACACCTTAGTTCGGTTCAGTTTGAAATTTGAATATTGAATGATTAATTCAGTTTATAATATCTTTAAGTATTAGACATTTAACTAAAGATACACGATTTGAATACTTAACGAACTAAAGCCAATTTATTTGTATACAAAACAAAAATATAGTCCCAGACCCAAAGTCGATTAAATCCCGGCACATAATTAATCTTAATATTCTCGTCAACGCCCAAGAAGTGAACAAAAAATGAATTGTAGATGTTGCAGGTTCCGGTTTAAAAAATAAAAAATTTGTTTAAAAAAATAAAAACAGCGACGGAATATTTCAATTAAAAACACACGTAGCATAATATTGTTTGTTGCAAATATCGCTCGCGTGTTCAATCTAAATTTGTGTACCTGCATATTAAATTATTAGGTACTATAAATATATTAATCTGTAGACTGTAACTTTATGTTTTGACGCCGTTTGAGAATTATTAAAGAAACATTATTATTACTTTCAGCATGTGTACCGTACTACCGTGTACCTGCTTATAATATACATACACGCGACTCCGTAACGTAAGACTGCAAATTCATTTTAAATCAGCCGGTGGCGTTAATCTGCTCGTCTGAACTGCTTCTATAACATAATTTAAATATGCATACACAAACAACATCATATCATTACGACTACAGTCTGATAAAGTTAGGTAGGTACTCCGTCGAATGATAATCATCATAAACAAACGTACGGTTAAATAATAATAATAATAATAATAATAATAAATCGACGTCGCACACTCGCGCGTATAGTCATCGTCATCGCGGATCCGTTGCACAGCATGCCGTCGTGTGTTACTTAATACTTTATTATTGTGATAATATAATGACAATATTATACATACGTCGTACGTCTTTGATGTGTAGAAAACACCGTAGTGGAAACGTTTCATGAAAAAAAAAAAAAAAAACGTTCAACGTGTGACATGGTGCAGTCGTTGGATTACAATCGGATTACCTCGAGACGTCTGCAGTTCCGGGTTTTTCGGTGGGAAGGTGACTTCATTTTTTTTATTTTGCTCCGAACGGACATAATAGACCTGACCTAAGATCGAGCGATTGCTACGACTTATTGAGATCGATAAAAGCCGGCACTAGGATAGTTGAATTAGTTTTCCGTTTTCGACCTTGGGTCGGATATACACGCCGATATCGAACTGCGCACGACACATTATAATAATATAAAAACAGAGCGGTCTTGGGTTCGTTATGTTTTGGTTGTCTGAATGTCTCGGTTTGTTGATAAAAGACGAGTGCCATTAATCATTTTATTATTTAAGTACTGTGGTGATTGAAGTCAATCGATTACTATGAACTATTACGTATTATGCTTGCCATGACAAACGGTTCTGAACAAGATTTCACGAACTCCATTCGTTTTTTGATTATAATTATTTAACCTCGTAATGATTACGTCATATTATTTAAAGGCAAACTTTTGAGTGGGTGGTGATAGGGTTGGTGTCTCTAATACTGAAATTAGCACCCTCATCATTTGTACCATAAATATATATTTATTTTTTTTAAATCAATAGGTATTTATATATATTATATAGTTATTTAATAGTGGTAAGGAATCGTGTGGGATGACAACCTGCTCATTATAATATAATCCATGATCATGACATTAACTGAAATAAAACTATGGTCGGGGTAGGGGGGGGGGGAATGCTGATCCCAGATTTTTCACTGAAATTGATAATATCTATAATCTATATACTATACGAGCATCGCCATAAGACTTTTATTATACAGAGGTATTATAATTTATATGTATTTACGTATACATATGAATATTTGCTACAAGTTCTCGCTGACATCGTGAAACAATTCATTTTATCGATGAAAAATCGCGCATATTATTATATATTACTCAATATAATATATTATGCGCATGGTCGTTACAAAAATAACGCGCTATTTATGCAGTATGCTTATATAATATTGTAAGTACCTTTATGTCCTATACCTACACAGTTTATCTCAAGTCTTGTGATAGTGTAATATCAATTTTAATTATTTTATTCTCGCTATGCAAATTATAGGTTCCTAGGTGCATAGTATTATAAATTATTCTATTATTTTATATAGGTGGTAAGCAAATCGCACGGTTTAATTCCTGCAAGCTCGACGACGGACATTAAAAGTGAACTATAACACAAACGGGCAATGAGATCGGGGACCACGAAGGTTTTCGAAAGCAGGAAACATTTTCAACTGAAACGCATGTTTTGTTTAGGTACACAATATGTAGACCATGTATTAGATACACGACACACGTACGTCGGCGGCGGTAAACGAATCGAAGGCGGTCGCGCGGCGACAGAGGCGGTCAATTAGTACCTACCTACCTACCTGTGCCGTGCCAGTGTTTTGTACGCAGCCGCCGCGCTGCTAAAGATGCGTATTGCATTTCCTTCACGACACGGCCTTGGCGTAGGATCACCAAGTGTTTTTCCTAACAACCTGTTACACTCGACTGCAGGTTGTCACATACTATTTTTATAAGCTACACGTTATTAATATAATAAGTTTTTTTTTTATTGGTTTAAAATAAACTTCAGCTATGCATTAGCCATCAGTTTAGTGAGATTTTTTAACCAGAGCTAGTTTTTTTTAAATTACATCGTTTATAGTTTGGTTTTTCTTAAAAATAATAAAAAGTTTGGCTATTTTCAGGTTTGGCTTTTGGGTATTAAACATTTTTTGAGCTCTTCTCTGTACTTTGCGATATTCTGTCGGCTGCAGGTGTTTGAACGTTTCTCGGCAGATTTCTCGTAGATAGAAATATAGAATACAGTAATTACAACGTTGTATATAATCAGCTAAGTATGTTATACTTTTTTAATGAATTATTATATTCTAAGAATACTAACCTATATCCTGTCAAAGTGTAAAATGAATAGCTCATTTTATTTTACCTGCTATATAATGTCAGTTGTTACATCTATTCAGACCTATCATAATATTTTTTGTTCATCGAATATGTATCGAAAAATCACGTTAGCAAGGCAAAACAGTTTGATGTAAAGTACGTTATGGTTGTACGCAATCGAACGGTGCAGAGAACGCCGTAGAGAGTTACAACATAATGCAATGATGCACCCGCATTGAAAACCCCATTGAATTTGAAGAAAGTCGCATGTTGTATTCATTAGGACAGGTTATGTACTTTAATATGGTGTACTCTGTGTTATAATACCAATCGTCAATAATTCTGATATTCAAGTTCGAATTAAGCTGAAGCACGTCATTATAAGTTATAACAACAATGTCATAGGTACTTGAACCTGGAAAAACTTACAGCTGAAGTGTGGTAAACATAATTCGTTAATGACATGTCATAACCACTGAATGACGTCATCGTTGTACACACATTCTATTATTGTACCAATCTATTGTTGAAACGTGGTGTTAATATTGATTTTTAAGAGGACCCCACACTCACCCCTTTTTAAGAGGTTTAATACAGGCGATTTCAAAACAATTTTGAAGTTATTTATAATTTTATATCTTGCAAATTATTTTTAATATTAATTCAAAATACATTACAAGTGGAAGTGGTCCCATTTCGGTATATTAGTTATTGAGTTCCTAATTAAAATACAATATAGAAAAATGGTATGGAGCATTAAGAAACGCTATAGCCCACAGTCCTAATCCTAAAGTTAAGTTACCAAATGTATACACGGTGAAGAAGTCACTGTATGTGGTACGCACGCTATGACTTACCCTGTGTTGCGATGCCATAAGTAGTAAATAGTTAATTTGTCTGATAAAAAAAAATACAAAAATATTAAGTTATTTTTAAAATGTATCACTTTTATATTTTTTAAACTTAAATAACTATTATTTTATATCATGTTAATTATATCTTAACAATAACGACGCTATGCAGAGACATCATCTTCTATATCGTGATACTTATTTGGTCTCTCAACTACAGCATAAGCTTGAGTGATTCTTTTTCACTCGAAACGGTTTTTAGGTTTTACTAGATTTATAAGTTCGTGGCATATTCTTAAGTTAAAATATGTACCAGGTTACTACCCACTTTAGAATTATAGTACGATTGTCGATTATTATTCGAAAAACTGCAGTATAGGTTTTCTACGTTTGAGTAGGTATCTAATTTTGTAAAAATGTTAAATAATATTCATAATATTAAAGGTAACTACCCACAAGATCAACTATTATATCAACAAATAAATGAAATTCGGAAGAAAAACTTCATATAAAACCGTGTTATGATATTTTGGAGTCGATTATTTCTCACGAAAACCATCGCCGTTATTACATAAATCATTATATTAGCATATAATAATAAAATATATCTCTATCACTTCGGGGACTGGAGTAATATATATACCGTCTACATTAAGTACCTTCTTAAAAACTAAATTAAGAAACAGGTCTGTTGTAATATATTACAATATAAGAATTTATTTAAAACTAGATTAAAAATCAGACATGATGTAATGTAAATAACTATATTTAGTATTTAAGTCTTCAGTAGGTAAATATTTAAATATAACTAGATTCGACTAGTTGTCGTTATCATTTATCACTTATCATATACATTATACATAACTAGGTTAAGCGTTATCATTTATAAAGAATAGGAAAAATATGGAATGGGGTTCTATTTTAATGGTCGGTTGTTGTAACCACCAAGGAACGGACGAGGGTGATTTTTAATACCTACCTAAAATATTAATTGAGTATTTAGAATTTTGTTATTATGCTCATATACGTTTGACGTAATTGGAGCGTATATCAGAATCTAGAACGTATTACCCATCTATAAGTATTTTGTAATAGAGCTTATTCGTTTAATTAATTAATTATACTCGTATTATATGTATGTAAATGTTGAAATATTATTAAGTCTTCGGTGTTAAGGTTAGACATGAAAGTTGGCCAATAATACTTAATATCTACGGTTTTTCGATATAATAAGACTTATATTATTATATATTTTGATCGTCAACTGTGATTTACAAATATTTCTAGAATATATTTAGAAGAGTATTATTAATTTTCAAAAAACGAACTAAAACATCATCACTATTTTAAAACCGTATTGAAAATTGAATTAACTTCAATGCTATACAAAACAAACAAACACATACCATACTAATTTATAAGACAGTTTGTGGTTTAGACCCAATCTACCTCAATTTAAAAAGAATCTATACAGTGAATGTATGTCGTTCATGGACACATTCATTGCCATAAATTATTACAATTGCTATCTTTTTTTTTTTTTGAAAATTAAATATTTTCTTCGTCCATCTCTATGTAAGTACAGTATGTATAGTAATTGGTATATTACAACGGCTAGTTCTTGAGTCGATCAAATCAAGGTTTACAAACAAACAGTGTACATTCATGATTATCTATTATAATTGACCATTTTAAATAGTCTAAAACTCTAAGTCTCTAAACCATGTATAACTACCAATATATAACTTAACACTCTACAAAGTTTTGCAGGGTGTATATAAAAAAACACAATACTGATATTTCGATTAGTTTTTATATTAGTCTACTATATTTATTTGGTTGTTTCAAAATGTATTATTGTTGTAACCTAAATATAAAGTTAACTGAAAGAAGAAAAAAATAAAAAAATATTATCTCATGCAAAGCGCAGACAAAGTTTCATCTTTCAGGTTTTTTAATACTACAAAATTTGATCTATGAATATTCTTTACCGAGTACCTATATTAAATACCATGTTTCTGAACGAGTTTCGCGATCACGTAACAATTTAAGGCGATACCGATAGAGGTACCATACACGAGTATACATTTCTTCAAACAACGTGAATATAATAAATATGAAAATATCTTTTAACTCTACATTTCCCTCTATGTTTCGTCTGAATAGTACTCTTGAGTTACTGTATCGACCGTAATCGAATACCATATTATTAAAAAACTAAAAAAACCCAAACCGATACACAAGCAGATATGCATTACAGATTCTTAATTAAATGCTCATTCCCCAAACACAACTAGCCAATACATTCTACAGCTGAATCTTTTGATCAGCCTTCTAAAACACTCTGCCAGCCACTAATTTAGTACAGTACAGAACAGTCACGTGTCTTATCTGCATCCGTTGTGGGGCTTCACAGGTTTGGTACGCTTATATTATATATTTATACTAAATAGCCACACCGTTGAAAACAATCGTTGGCCGTTGATGTAGGCATACTATATCGTTTACCGAACATACCATACCGGTGTTGGAGTTCCAGTATGAAATAGTGATTTGTAGCAGGTGCTTATGTAATCTGTTTGTGTCCGCTGTGCGAAAATTTACGCGTATACTCCGAAATCCACACCGATTTTTACTCCAGTGCGACAGCATTTCATTGGACAACTGATCAGCTCACGTGAGTGGATATTTAAATACTGTAGTACGATCATATTATATAGTATAGCGAATTATAGGCTGTAACATAGAGACACCGACTTAAATATAAGTTGTATGACACTGTGGACAGCAGTGGTAAATGGCCAATACAATATTACTATTGATACGGATTGCTCCCTCTCGAGGACTCGACGTCCGACGGCCAACATAAATCAACTTCTTGACTTTTTTGTTGTGATAGTTATATTGTTAAATTTTTATATTATTTTTAATTTTATTTAACGATGATTTAAACATTTTACTATAGTAAATGCAGTTATAAAAAAAAAAAATCCAAGGCCCAACTTTCAAAGAAGGGTGCATCGTCAATCTAAAACACACTGCTGGTTTAATGTGCAGAAACTGGTATAAAAACATAATGTCTTTTTGTTTTATGATTATATAATATACTATATGAATGTATGATAGTGTTGCTTAATTATCTAGAACTACGTGTGTAGTGTGTACCACTGATACTTGATACATATTGGTAGCAATGACCAATAAGAACAAGTAACAACTAGATACTAACTGATATCCAAAATTTTTTTGGGTTTTTAGTTTAATGATATGTACCTAAACGGCTATACAAAGTTTAAGAATCTAAATCATCGTGAAACCAATAATGAATATAATAAAATATATTTAGGTACCTATACGGCTATACCTACTGTTTTGTTTTCAAACTACGTAACTGAAACAGTTAACAATAAATTATGATATAATATTCTACGGTAATCACTCATTATACCTAGTGGATTTTAAATAATATTTATCAAGATTATTTATACATATGATATCTAATAGGTATGAACAAATAGAAAAATATTTAAGTAAGTAAATAAAAATAATAACAAGAAACTACGATGTCACTTGTAAGATTGGGAGCCTAAGCCAAAATATTTTTCAAATAACGTTTTTTATAAAATCAACAATAGGTAGCATGTGGCAACGAAAAAATAAATGTTGAATGTACCATGGATGAATTAATATAAACGTGCAGGGAATTAAAACTAAATAAGTTAATATATTTTATTAACTGAACAAATTCAATATTTGTTATGATTTATTCATTGTACTTGAACATAATTTCCTAAGTCCGTAATACAGAGTTTTAAATAACTTAAATTCTTGTAATACTTCATACCTATTATGAGTTATAAATTATAATAATTAGGATTATATAATGACAATTAAGTTTTAGTTAAATTGATAAGTCGACATGATCGGATTTTTTTTTAATTTTAAACTAATTTAAGCTTTCAACTTCAATATGAATATCATTTAAGACGAGATTTAAAAACAAACAAAAATAAGAAAACAATAACGACTAATGACAATTAGGAAAATTCTAGAATTTCGCAGAATTAAATCATAACATTTTAATAATAATATAATGTATGCTTTCCAAATAAAATATAAAAAGTCTATAGTAAATAATATAGTGTAGTTGGCACTTAGTAGTATTGCAGTAATAATGCCACAATTCTGGACAATTTAACACACCCGTTACAGTACGTACTTACTCAATCACGAGGTACCTACTATACAGCAGAAGGACTTCTCGGTTATTTTTAGATCAGAAACTTACATTACTTAGGTTTGGTATAGTTATTATTACACACTTTAAAGTTATAAAGTTTATACATTCTTGCATATATTATAAGTATATGATTAAATAAAAATATAGGCACTTTAATTATTAGTTACATAGTTTTAATATAAATTCTAATAGAAGTCCTTGATACAAAATAACTCATATAAAATAAAAAGTAGGTAGGTACTATATTATCACATATATATTGAAGTATAAAAATATATATTCAGATTTGTATTATCATATTAAATTATAAAATAATTACAAAATGATCGAATTTTTTTTATTTATTGACCAGTTATCATTTTAAATTTGAAAGAATAGTCCTGTTTAAATATTATAAAATATAATAAATATTATGTTTCATCTCACCTGAAACACTAAGCTCGGCTATTTTAATTTTTCGTATTAAAGCATTGATTTTAATTTAAAAATAAAGCTATTAAAAAAGTGGGCAAGTCGATAACCACTTTGCTATACAGTATAATAGGTGTCGAATGTAGGTAACTCGTTATTGACCAACTTAACTGTAATGGAAATGTTAAATTTGAATTCAATGATAAATCGTGGTTACAAAAAAGGTTCAGATCGAAGACGGTCGTCAGTTATGAAGATTATTTTATGCTACTGTAGTAAATTATTTTACTATTTGTAATTCAGTAGGTGAAAAGGGCATGTGCGCTATAATGCTACTCAAACTGATGAAATAGCTGTTTAAATTGTTGGTCGAGAATTATCAAAAAAAAATATTGTATTACGAGCTCGAAATTATACATTGACTCGTGTTAGTGAAACTCATCGCTGCTTAGGTTAGGTTTGAAGCGTTGCAGTATCGTTTTATGTTTTGTTATGGACACGATTATATACATTTCAAGTTATTACGGGCAATAAAGCGCACAGGGACAACTGATAGTATCCATATAATATTTAAATCATATATTATTGTTATTATTCACGTTTAACTTTTGAGTCAATACTGACATAGGTACCATAGAACGATGTGAATAGATTCATGGTGTAACGAAAATCGCCTAAAATGAATCTAAATGTTTTGAAAATGTCATAGTTGAAGTATAATAATATACGTATAAGCGAGGACGGATAATATTTTTGAATTACAGCAAATTAACTAAAATCAAAATCCTTCGCTTACATATCAAATTTAGTCCAAATTTGAACTTGTTTCTAAAAATAAATTGCACCTATATATTTTTTATATTTTTAGATTTTAGTGAGAATTACTAGAGTGTAACCTTTCATTAAATTTTCAACCTGTAGCTATAAAAATTGAACACTAAATTAATTTTTAACTACAAAATAATTTGCGGATGTTCATAGTTTTGATGATTTTTTTCAAAATTTAAACTTGTAAAAAGAATTGTAAAATAAATTTTGAATTGATATAAAAAAACTTATGTGAGATCTTAAATCAAATTTTTAATCTTTTTCACCGAACCTAAACATTTTGATCAACAATTTTAATTTATTGAGTTTATAAAATTATAATATAAGTAACAGTGGAGTGTTTCAAGTTTCTACGTGTATAACATTTTGAGTTATAACATAAAAAAACATAAATCGTTTTATGATAAATCGTTAATTTACGAGTAAATAAAATAATCAAAATTAAAATGCCCATAAAAATTATTTGTAGAATCGTACTCAAATTTTTTTTTATTATCTTTGTAAAACTTATATTAGACCTTGAATTATATCGTCAAACTTTAGGTAAGAGTATTATGAATTTCATGCTACAAAATAATTAGCAAATGTTTGTGGTATTTATGAATTTCATAAACATAATATGAACATTAAACGCTTATAAAAAAATAACGAGATTATTAATTTTTGATATTTTTTAATTGCTATGTATAAACAACTTATGAGAATAATTTCAATGATATAATATCATTGTATTCGAAAAACGATTCTGAGCAGAGACGGTTTGTTAGAGTAGATATTTTATATTATGTATAATGTATTTATATTAATTTTATATTAATGTTAAAACTTATTATTAATACTGTAGCTGGTAAGTTAATTAATATTATAAAATTACAACAAAATAACTAAAATCGTTATCTTGGTTATTTAATATATAATTACGCCCAAATTTGAACATAAAAAAACTATATACTTTTTATATATTCTTGAGATTTTTTGGTTACAGATTAACCTACTTATGTGAAACCTTGTTTTAAATTTTAAATCCTTAGCTATAAAAGTTAAACATTCTATACATTTTTTACTACAAAATCATTTTTAAATTTTGATCAATTTAGTCAAAATTCGAACTTAGATGCTTCTAAAAAAAAAATTATGACTATGTATTTTTAATAATTTTTAACGGCCGTTGTAACAATATAGGAGCCTTGCATTCAATTTTCTTGCATTTTGATCTAACTAATAAAATGTTATTAACATTCAAAGAAAGAAAAACTAAAAAAGTTAGTTAAAAATGATAATGTCCGTAAACAGCTAAAACAAATCAAAATTTTTTTTTTTCAGTATTTGTTCATTGAAACGACCTCAAGGTCTTATCAAAATATTTCAAAAATTTTATCGTGTATAGAAAATTTTAATATACACAACCAGTAAAAATGTCATGTACCTATACCTATACGGTCATTTGTTGTAGACAATTACTAGACATACACCAAAAACCAAAATCGATTTAGTCAAAAATGGATTTTACGTTAAAATTCTTCATTTTCTTAAATTTTTGAAAACTATTGTGAAATTCTGACCTTCTGAGTGCACCAACTAGATCCACTTTCCCGTCAAAGAAGATACTGTGGATGAAAATCCAAACAGGTTTGCTGCCCCAAACGGTGATGACAGAAACAAAATACACACTTCATTATAAAATCAATATAGTCATTGCCCCATTCGGAATCTAATATTAAATACCTATATTAAAATTAACTAAAATTATAAGAAATTGAAACGAATCTCTGTCAATACCAAATTGGCTCAATTTAAATGTTTATATGAAAATATGTATCTGCTAAATATCTTATATTTACTCGAACTTAAATTTAACTTTTCAATTTGTTTACAACCAACCTTGAAATTTGTGCACCATATAATAAAGACAATTTTGATAGCCATAGACCATAAATGCTCAGTATTTACACTTAGAGGGATTTATGATTTTCAACCTTCTTAGGTGGTTTTTTATTGACATTTTGTATTGCCTTGAAACATATGTGTATTAAAACACTAATAACAGTATTATTATTATAGTATATAATAAGATAGTAATAGAATGAATAATAAATTATAGTACTAATTTGGGAATCATAAAATATAATGACTTACAAATTACAATAAATCCACGATCATTTTCTTCCTTACAGATTAGCTTATGAGGTATTATGGTACTCGTTACAATAATATTGGATCTAAAAATATTAGCTTAAATTGTAAAAAAGTATTTAAACACTAGTTGTGTTTGACGTTTTGAGAAATAGAACATTTTGAAAAAAGTATTAGCTTGATAAGTTTATAATTGATCTGGTGAGTCATATAATTCATGGTGAGGTATTTGAGGTCATACTCACAAGTACCTTTTATTTTTATACATATTTGAATATTTTTGACTTATATATTGTTAACATTGACATCCGCACTAAACTTTTAAGTTTATTTTAATGCTCAAATACGGTCAGTTATAAGATGTTGCAGAGTTGGTACATTTTTCATAATAGGAAACCTATATTTTATTTAGATATACCTACATATTAAGTACCTAGATGTAAACACCTTAAAACAATTATATGTCTTATTATTTTTTTTATAATGTTTTCATAGCTGTACCTAATAACTATCATATTATATCAAATTAATTTAAATTAAACACATAATATTATTATACTTCAAAATATTCCTATACATTTGTTAAGACTCCCTCTCCCTAATTCTCGTCTTAATTACAGTGACTTCTCTAGACGCCTAATGTACAGCAGGCAATGCCCACTTGTCCTCTTTTTTTATTCATAACACTTTTATTTTTCATGTATGCATTTTCGTTGAACCATAACATTAATATCATAATAATGATGAAAATTAAAAAATCTAATTTGTTATTAATTTAAATTTAAAAACATACATTTAAACCTTAGTAAGTATGTGTTAGATAAATATTACACTCTACCTTAAACCCATCATTTATGACTATCTACATAAACATGAGGCACATCCCCTTGTCGGAAACAAATATGTACCCACTCACATATTATTTTAAAGGTGGTGTTTATGCATGTACCTACTTATATATGAATGCCAATATTTAAAAACCAGAAATAAGAACTTTAGATTTTAAATATATAGAGACTTTGTTTGAAGAAAAAATGTAATATTAATAAGAACTTTGATTTCATTTTAGTACCTACCTATGGCTTTATTAAAATTTAATATTTATCATTTTTGTTGTATTAGAGATACTTAAACATGTGTCATGAGTTAATATATTGACAAAATACATTAAAAAAAAATATTTAAAATACCAGAACACCAGATTAGTTTAAAATTTAAACTATAATATTATAATTACAGTTAAATTTAATATTTTGATTTTACGATGTATTATTTCCTATCAAACATTTAATCGGTAATATTATATGATTATAATGTTTTTTCAAAACAAAATGTAAATAGTGGGACGGAGTGGCTGAGGGGATTAACGCGTCGGTTGCAACGCACACCGTCGCCGGTTCGAGCCTCGGTCACGGGCGGCACTTCTCTTCGGGCAGTCACGGTGTCCGGAGAGAGAGGCCGCCATCCTCCGCCCGGGCATGGCAGAAACCTACGGGTGCCCAATCAAAATTCTGCCAAAACACCAACACCCCCCAAAAAAAAAAAAAAATGTAAATAATAAAATACTGAAATATAAACAAAAGGCATCGATAAATTATTTAATTTAATACTTATGGTTTCTAATTATATTACATAATATTTCTTTTAAATATCGCTATTATATTATAGCTTGTTACAGATCGAGAATGTGTATTGTACATAAACTTGCAGTTTAATTTACAGAATGAACAATAACGAATGGGTAGATAATAATAAAATAAATGGGATATGATTTTGATATCAAACATTCATCACTTGTTAATAATTCACTTTTATATTACAATTATATTATGAATAATCATAAATGTATTTTAAAATTTTTAAGAAAAGTAGGTAGGTATGCCATTAAAAACAAAAAGGGAAAATCCAATCTAAATTACAGCCCTCGACGTAAAACATATTATAATTTCAAAATTACATTACAACAATATAAACATTTTCCTTCATTATTGTCTTTAGCGAAAATTGGAAAATAATATACTTTTTTACTTTATATGTACATTTATAAAACTAAAAAAGATATTGTTTTTGATATAGATTAAACTGTATAAAATATATTTAAAGTAAGTACTTCAAGCTATAGAGAAATGGTACTCAGTATTTCAAAAAGCATAATGAAAAAAATTTAAAACTTATAAGTAACAGTTTACAGTATTTTCTTACTCTTCTGAATTATGAGCAAAGCGATAATCGGGAATAATGTTATCAATATTTGTGTTTAAAATAAATTTTCAATTATAATGATTATAATGAAATGGTTACAATGTATGTGAGATATCATTACGGACAATGGGCATAATTTACCTAAGTATAAACACTCATACATGCATTTAATTTTACCAAACATTATAACGAGATTTGTATATTATAATCTTACATTATTTCGTTTAAATTGTATTTTTTATAATTCATTAAAAATTGACTGGTAGTTTTATATTACAAAATATGTGTTAATACACCTAAGTTTATTGAATGCCAAGTTAGGTGTTTCCTTACTGATAAAAAAATAATAAACCAATTCAATAATTCATTTTAATATCTCTTATATTATTATATCATGAATATTATAGTCACAAAGTGGTTGTGCCGTAAACACCTACATAATGTATAAATATATAAAATCAAGGTATGACCACGTCCTTCTCCATTAAAACTCAATATTTCTAGAATATGTGCCAACTATTATTATTTAGACCATACACAGGACATATAATAATATATTATATTATTGTACATTTGTACAACCTTTAATGTATACTTTTTCAAAGATCCACTATTATATGATTTGACTTTATTTTTATTTACATACATAATATACGTTCATTGAAAGAACTACTGCAATTCATATAATATTTCTTTAAAATGTTTGATTTTGCACACGTGGAATTTGAAAAGTAGGTATTAAGTATTAGTTCACTTGGGTGTCGTAATATCCATCGTAATATTATTACACTACTGAATACTAGAATGCAAAATACATTTATATTATTTTATATTTATTGGGATCTTCTGGACAGCTATATAGCATTCAAGTAGGTAGGTATGTAATTAATTATAGTTGACAACTTCTAGTGGCTATATGATATATTAGCCTCATTGATAAATATTAAATATAGGTATGTCACATAAACTAAGAATATCAAACAAGAACCACATATTAGTTCTCACTGTAAAATGAATCACTGAACATGTAACTGAATACAAAATCTATAAAATAACACTATCGGAGTAATAACAATTGAAGTCTTATCGATTTTGACACTAAATGTAATTCACAAAGATGAACAATAAACTAATATTATTATACTTAGGTACCTATTCAAATAATACTATAATACTATAATAATAATACAAATAATACTAATAATAATATAGTAGGCGTATACCTAATATAAATTTTGTACAAAAACATTGAATATCAAAATGAGAAAACGTAGACCAACGCCCAATAAATAAAAAAAAATACCACTACAAATTGACTGAACCAAGGTTAGTTTATTTTATAGTATTCAAATATGATGTGATTATAGAAACAGACACCGGTTAGGTTACGTATATAGAGGAGGGACGTATGTATAGTTATATGGGTCCAGATATTCCATCTGAAATCCTCTATAAACTTATATTGTTTAATTTCCCCTGTTCTGGCTTACATTTACAGAGTTTAACTAGTTAATACAAATGACTAAACACAACTGGATCCTACGTGCAATATTGTATATATTATTATTATACAAAATCATAATATAAGATGTTTCATAATCGTAAACGAAACAATCAAAATACGTGGACAATAATGATGGCTTTTGGTAAAAGAGGAATTTTCAACCATAGCACGCTACTCGATATTTTTCCTCTACAAGATCAATCTATGAATCATAAATATGTTTTCGTTAATAAGTAATCGTGACAACGAAATCCTTAAAGAAAATTGGTCAGAAACAAAAAACGTACCTATATCCATACTATCTAGCCCCAAAACATAATTATGTTAACAATGCTGCCTATTAATATTATTTTCTAAAAACGACGATTATCTAAATTAAATACGGAATCCCTAACTGGTCAGTGGTTGACCACAAGTTCATCGTCAGTCGTAGACCATACCTTCTACAGTAGTTGTTTATCTATGTGTTTTGAAATATATTATATTGACGTTGCGTACGAAAGTATCGTTCTTCTCCATTTCATTTTCAGGCAATCGTTTCGATTCAAAATGACAATGAACTAGGTTTATTATACACAAATAACTATAAATCTATAAGTGGCTAAGTAAGTATAGAGATTATCTTAATTATACATATACTAGCTGATTCCGCGCACTTCGTCATCAAAGAAAAAACTGATTTTTGGTAAAAAAAAAATAATAATAAATTATATATTATTTTTCATAGGAATGTAAAAAGTATAAAAAAAATCACATTTTAAAGAGGTGCTTACACAAGGATTTTAAGAATCAAGATGGAAATCGAAATTTTTTTTTGTTTATAAATTGTTGGCTTTGCTTACAGATTATAATATTAATAATAGAAATTAGCAGAAAGTATAATTTTTTTATATATAAATGGTTGCTGCTGCGTATATAGTACAATTTCTATTGCGATTGGATATAATTTTAACCTATATTTATACAAAAACAGCCAATATGTAGGAAAAATTTAAAATGTAAAGATACTTTTGCTGAATATATCATAATGTATCAAATGGAAAGAGAGTGGCAAGTTTGTGTACTTGTACAGAAGTATTAATCGGTGAAGTTTAAATAGGTGCCTATAATTGTCTATCTTAAACATTAAAAATATGGTGTTATCTTTAGGTGGTCAGAGATTGGAGTATTACGGGCCAAGAGCTAAGTAGATATTATATGCATACTATTTTATTTGTATGACAGAAGCTTATGGAATCAAAAAAATAGCGAAGGATTTTGATGATTCAAGAAAGGTTTAGATAATTGATTAAATCAGTTATTTTAGTTTGGCTTAACAGCTATTAAAATCATAACTGTATATTTGTTTATTTCTGCTAGAAATTGATTACCTGTAAGAAAAAAGTAAGTAGTCTCCGTCTTACAAACGCGTAACATAGCAAAATTACGCTCAGCAGTTCACGTTTTATTCCGTTAGCTTAAAAATTAGAGTGAATCGGCCTATTATGAAACTTGATGGAAAGAACGTTATTTGTGTTTTGTTGGAAGTTTTTTTACAATATTTCAGTTTTTAAGTGAATTATGCGTGTATAATAAATGTAAATTAAAAATGCTCATAACTCACTTCAAAACTGAAAAATCGTAAAAAACGTTTTTTAACAAAACGCAGATAACGTTCTTACCATCAAGTTTCATAATAGGTCGATTCACTCTAATTTTGAATCTAACGGAATAAAACGTGGACTGCTGAACGTAAATATGGTATGATATGCGTTTGTAAGACGGAGACAACACATGTGAGTTTGGCGATCTCTTAAGAGGACGCTACCCATGCATTTGTTGTTTCTGTCTTACACACGCATGACATAGCAAAATGTTATTCACTAGTTTCAATAGTATGCTGTTAGTTTTGATACTAGAGGCAATTGACCTATTATCAAACTTTTAGGTAAGAACATTATCTGTGCTTAAGCGTTGGCTTTTATTCGATATTTTAATTTTCAAGCGAGATATGAGAATTTTTATTTTTTGGCATTTCACATACCCATATCTTGCTTGAAAATTAAAATATCGAATAAAAGCCAACGCTTAAGCACAGATAATGTTCTTACCTAAAAGTTTGATAATAGGTCAATTGCCTCTAGTATCAAAACTAACAGCATACTATTGAAACTAGTGAACAACATTTTGCTATGTCGTGCGTGTGTAAGACGGAAACAACAAATGCATGGGTAGCGTCCTCTTAATCATTATTATTATATCCGATGATTTAAAATTAAATTATCGTTTAAACGTTAAAGAAAAATTATCGCTTAAAAATTAACAGTAAAAATGGTTGATTTTAAAAATCAAAGTTTGAATTGGGACGCTCTTTAATGGTTTAAAAAAATCAAAGTATTTAAAAATATGCTGCTTAATTATACTTAAAAAGTTAAAAACCCATAAATCAGAATTTGAATGGATTCATTATTAATGGAAAATATGAGGTGTGCAGTGTGCATGCTTGATGAAACTCTCTGTATATATTTATCAAACGCAAACATAATATAGATAACTACCTAAATTCAATTTTTACGATTGATTTTCATTAGGATGGTATGAATAAATAAATAAAAATAAACTTCTGTTAAAATGAAGAACGTTTAAAAATCAATACTGATAACAAAAACAAGCTAAACTAAATAATAAGATAAAGTATATTATTATACGAATATTGTTATTGTCTAACTATTTAATATGTAATAATAACAAAGATAAAACATGAATAATTATGTACACTATTTTACGTTAAATAATCACTACAATAAATAGACATTGATATTAATAATAATTTACGTTTTAGTGTTGTGTGTGGGTAGCAATGTAGCATTCTATGTTTATTAATTTATTTATTTTTAATTCTAAATGACATTGTTTAAACATAAATTGTTTATAATATTGTTATAAGGTGCTTATTATAAATATATTTTTTAAAACATATTACTCAAACTGAAAATATCGCCCACGTCCTGGTACGTTCATCCTAGGTGGAACCTTACATTCGGTGTAATAATTTAGTTTATGGTAACAAGTGATTTTTCAATATAATATTATATTATAAGCTATATGCATACAGTCAGTGAGAATTTCATTTTTTTGAACAAAATTCTAGTGTAACTTTATATAAATAAATAAATTAAACATTAGTGTCTTAAAAAATACCACTATTGTGGCTACACATATTTCAGAAGAACTTTGCACAAATTTGAATTAAAAGTATGATTTTTATTATTTTAGTAGAATCTAAACGCGCATAATCTATTAATATTTTTTTTATTAACTTTTAACCGAAGTTATTATAGCTCAACGGTTACATGAAATATAATCTATTGGATTTGTTTTTTTTAGTAGGTCGTTATCACTTTTTCTAGTAGAACGATTACGCTCTAACATTTTTATATGACCTAATATATATTGAATGTAAATTTTAAATTAAAATAATATTTTACACAAGTTTATTAGCTGCTTATAAACTTTAAAACTATAATGAATTTTAGTGCGCATCAGTTTTGAACTTTAACTAAATTATTGTAATTTTAGAGTTTTGAAATGTCAACTTAATATTTTTTTTAATATTGTACAGAAATATAATTTTAGAATATTGAAAATGTGTTGTTTTTCCCTGTTATATTTTGTAATTTTATACAAAATTCAAATTTAATCATTTTTAAAATAGCCGACTTTATAATAACACGTTAATTATATATATTTATATCATAATCCAACTACCTACATTCTCTTTCCATGATACAAGGTTAAACCTTAGTAGCGAGAGAGATAACTTTATAATCTGTTATTGTTTTAACGTATTGTTTCAATTTATATTCTCATTACATTAATTTTAAAAACTATGCAAATATTTTAAATTTAATAAACATTAACACGAAAAATTAAAAAATGTAATGCCTAAGTTAATTATTTCAACAATTTAACCAGTATTTGAATTAGAAAAATCTTATTGTAAGTAAAACTACTACAATATTACTGCTGCGCACAGTATTCTGGAGTAAAAAATATCAATATATTATAGAACTATCACCCACTGAAGTGATTGAAGCATAACTGGTATCCGAAATATTATATTCAATATTTACAGCTGTTGTATCATGTATATGTTATCTCTATATAATATTCTCACTTTGTTTAAATTAGAAGTATATTGAATATGAATTGAAAAAATAATAGTACAAGTGATTAAAATAATAAAATGTAGTTTAAAAAAAAAATGAAATTAAAGTATTTATGTTTGTGGGGAATATAATAAGGAATGACTGTAATTATGTCATATAATAACTTATTAAATATATATATCTTTTTATTTACTTACTTAATTTATACATTTTTATCGGGTACATACGTATATAAATTAAAATGTTTTATAATAATAAGAATTATAAGAAATCGAATATGATTTGTCGATTGAAAATGAATATTGATTGGTTTTCAAACTAACAATTAACTAATAATAATATTTAGCTTACACGAATTCAATCAATTGTATAATAAGTCAACATCAATAAACCATTGAGTAAATTAAAAATTGTCAATCACTATTACCAATGTGACTCGAAAGCTAAAGTGATTTAACAAAATATGTTAAATAGTTAATTTATATGGCTCTCAGAAGTTATAATATCCTTGATTAATATTGACACATAATATGCAATTCATGACTGGTAATCACATTTTTATTGCCAAAATATGTTGATGCCAAGTTATTTTGAAATATAGTTATATTAAAAATGGAGACAGGAGACAACCTAACCCCAATGAAGTTTATTCGTCTCCCTTATTGTTTACCTCAGCTGCAGGGTGGTTGTGGTGAGTATTAAAATAGTTATAATGTAATAATTTTTTCATCGTTAAAAAATAAATCACAATCTATACAAGAGTTTGTACAATAACTAATAAGGTATTTCGATGATAAATAATTTACATTAGTGGAATGGAAGATGGGTAAACAGCTGAGTAGTTGAGCAGTGCCACCCAACAGGGCACAAGATAAATTTAATAATTGTTCTAGTATGGAAATTCATTATCTACGCCTCATAATAAACGTTCTCGTTTTAACCAGAAATTGGTCAATTAAACATCCATACACCGCCCACTAATCTCAATATTGTATTAAAAATGTAATTTTGTATAAAACTGAAAACTTATATATAGAGTACATTTTTTACAGCCAACACTAATGATAACGTAGGCACCTTGTTAATTTATCAAAAGGGTGTAAAATAAGTTATGTAATGATATATTATTACAATAAGTCTACAAATCAAATAAAAAGTTCGACTTCCGTAACTGGACTCCTACAGGTTCTGCCTACCTACGTGTTTATATATATGGCAATGATCCTAAACCGGACTATTGCAAAGTTGTTATACGAATATGTTACCGATGGAAATATGATATCTCATTTTTTTAATCACTTTTAATTCACTTCTAATAGTAAATGTTGCATTGATACATTTGTTTATACTAGAAATTATTAAACTATATGGTGCGCGTACCACTAATGTACACGGAATACCAAGTGTTGGTATAGGAAATACATTTAAAAGAATCATAATATTTTACCGATTGATAATTTTGAATAGTTTTGTTTTAAGAGAACGCTACATTCGCTGTGATGTCTCCGTCTTATAAATGTAAAACATAGCAAAAACTGTTTTGCGCGGGAGAGAACCAAGAAGGTTACTGTTACGACTAAGAAACAACATTTTCACTACATAAAAAGAAGAACGTTGACTGGTTAGGTTAAATATTTTTATTTTTATTTTTTTTTAATTAGAAAATATTCAATCTATAACCAAAGGCAGAATAAGAATATGTGTTCCAAAATTTAAAAAAAACGTGAATAGGGTGAGGAAAGAAACCATCCAGTGTACGCACTCTCTTTTGCTTGATTATATATATATTATATATTTCGTTTTGTTTTTTAATTTTTAACTTATTATTATCCTTTTTTTTTTTCGTTATTCATTAGGAAAATCATCTCTGCACCATTTTCTTTAAGACGCCGTGGTGGGTTTCCAGGAATTGTGTGAGTGGCCATAACTGGAGATAAAAGGGTTAGGATGAGAAAGTATTATAGTTTGTTGAAAAAACTTTATAGTTCGTTTAAAAAAAGTAGACTAATAATGTCACAAACTACAGTTGATATAAAACTTATTTCTATTAAAGATACAAATTATAATATTTTATTATATTATGTATTTATGTTGTTAACGTTAATAAATTTAATCACAAATGATGAATGACTATGATCAGTTGTCATAGTGTTGTACCAGTAAATACATAAGTTATTTTACAAAAACATATAAATATATAATATAAAAGTAGTACATATGACCTTTATTTTATAACTGTAATGAAAAATCAATAAAATTCTGTAAATAAATATTTACAATTGCAAACTCACGATAAAAATTAAAATTAAAAATCAATTAAAAACAATTAGTTTTAAGAGTAAATTCAATTATTTTAATGTAAGAACTTTTATATGAAAATAAACGTATATTTTTGACTGAATAAGTCATAAAGTATTAAGTACCTATGTAGGTAATAACGATACATTCAAGTAGCGATAATTATCATTTTTCATTTTTAACTCAACTTTTAATTATTTTTATCAATTGATTATATTATAATGAATGTTATAAATAAACTAGCCGCGCACTGAAATAATTTAATTAACTTATAATTTATCAAATTCAATTATTTTAACTTAAATATAAAATCAATTTTTGATCGAAATCCAATCAGATATTTCATTATAACGTAGAATATATCCAACGGGTAGTATTACAATTTATTAATAATTTGTATACAGTAAATACTAAATAGCATAGTCATATTATATTAATAAATGATCCATTAATTAAATATACCTATTTTTAAAGTTATTAATTGTTTTTCTTTATACCACAAGTCGTAGAATTAAATCAAAAGTCATGTTAAGGGGCTATATATTTAATACTTATCATACCTAGTTATTAATATAGTAAAAGGAAAAGAAAAAGAAAGGAAATTAAATGATCTGCACGATTGTAAGATAATAATAATGAAGTATAAAAAAACCGTGGTAGTCGCGATACTGTAAAGTAGATTTCAAGTGTAGCCGTCATTGAGTATGTCACTGTAATGGATGTGTTAAATTTGAATTCAATGATAAATAATTAGTCTTTGTATAAGAAAAACGATTCTGGGCGAAGACGGGCCACTCTATTTTGAAGGATATAACTATTATTTATTTATAATACTGGTACCTAGTCAACTAATTTTTTACTAAAACATGGCGCACATTATATACATTATAATAATTATTATTATAGTAGGTATATAATATCATATTATCATATTAATAAGTTATATAATATTATTATTATTAACTTATACGTCAATACTGACGTGTTACTGTAACTAGGTTCGTGATAAAATAATTTTTAATTAGTCCAAACATATTGTTTAAGAATATATATAATATTATATTGCACCAAATACAAATTTGTTTTAAACATTTAATTATTTCCAGTTGGTTAGGTATTAAATATTATATGATTAAAACATATTATTTTTTTTAAATACTATTTTAATATGGTTGTGATTCTTGATATATATGTATGTACTCGATATACTTGAGTTTTGGACTAAATAAATACATTTTGATTTTTACATTTTTATTAAATCTAATATATAAAATATGACTAAATAATTAGAAATTTAAAAGATAGAAGTATCCGCATAACGCTGCAAAAGAATATTGTAGAGGTTCTTGTTAAGATGACGTTTAAAAAATAAGCTTATAACATATGTATCAAATTTACGGTTAGTAGAATTTTACTAATGCTTTAATATTGAAGTAAATTCACGTATTAGTTATCATCAAACATGAAGTTGATAACATTAGGTGTCTGTGTTATTTATATGTTGGTTTTTTATTTAAATTGTTAAGCGAGTTATGACCTTATGAGTATTATATGAAACAAGTATATAGAGTTAAAGCTCATAAGTCATAACACACCTAACAATTAAAATAAAGTAAAAAAAACAAAATTCAAACAAAGATCATGTTCTTGCCTTTAAAGTTTGATAATTGCAATAATTGGACAATCCTCTAATATTAAAGACAACAAGTCAAAATCATTGTTCTGACCAACACCTATCTTACTACCTTCTTACTACCTATGTATTATACGTTTGCGTTAGACAATAGCTGCGAGTGTGGTATATATCAGGGTGTAGCATCCTTTTTATCAAGTTAACATTTATAAAAATTGTTTATCAGATATTGATTGACTTTGTATTTTTAATAATTTTCAAATATTATTTTATCAATATATCAGGAGCTTTGTATTAAATTTTCAAGCTTTTTGACCCAACGAATAAAATTGTATTGACATTTATAGAAAAAAAAACTAAAAAAATTGCTAACTGATTATGTCCGTAAACAGCTCAAAACAGTCAAAACGAATCAAAATATTTTGAAAATATTATCAAGTATATTAATAGATACAATAAACATATGATATAAAATTCAAGTATCTAAGGTTATTCGTTTTGAATTACAGCAAAATAAGAAAACGCTACATGATAAATCGAGTGAATATCCAATCTTGAAAAAATTTGAACTTCAAACGTTCTTAAAAGTTTAATTTTACTTTCTAGTAGATATTTTTTTTTGATAAAGGTTGACAAACTTTTGAAGAATTTTGTATTACAATTTACAATCTTAGATATCAAAAGAAAATTTTTCATGAATTTCTAACTCAAAATAATTTACACATTTTTGTGATATTTAAGCCTATTTTGTTAACATTTGGAAATGCTTATAACAAAAAATTGTGACAATGGATTTTTAATATATTTTAACTTTCATTGTAACAATATATAGCCTTGTATTAAATTTTCAAGCTTTCTTACCCAACAAATAAAATTATATTGATATTCATAGAAAAAAAAACTAAAACAATTGCAAACTGATTATGTTTGTAAACAGTTAAAATAAAAACAAAATATTTTCAAAATTTTATCATGTATAGAAAATGCTAATATAAATAACCAGTGAAAATATTTCATCAATATACGATCATTTGTTTTAGAGTTCCACCAAAAACCAAAATCTATTTTGTCAAAAACCGATTTTAAGCTAATTTTTATCCATGTGGTTTTAGGAAATATCCACATCTACTAATATTAATTTGCATAAACAATAACAAGTAAAATAATATAAGATTTATGAATTGATTCATTGCTATTATTTTATCCAGGAAACAAATTTGATCACCAAATTTAGTACTTATTAATTTATACAAATATGTTATTACTTATTAATAATCATTTTTAAATAATTTTCTTTTAATTTATTTACCCACAGTGTTATGGATATTCAATAGTTAATTATTCAGTATTCTTGTATGGGTTCAATTCTTGAAATACAATATTGGTAGGTGTCCCATTACATAAAATGTTTGTCCATTAATTTAAAGTATTATGGTATAAGCCGAAGTTCGATCGCTGAATGGTTTCTTTAACAAATGTGTAAGTCCTTTAATGTTATTATTTATTATATTATTCATTTAGCACTTAGGTATAAGCTTATTGTATCTCCAATTGTACATATGATTAAAAAAAAATAATAAAACCACACACTTTTTTTCAGTAAAATATATATACTCTTGTTCGTAAATTGTATAATTACTTTACTATATAATTCAGTACTTTACGATTATATTTGTTAAAAATAATTTAAATTTTTAAAAACTTATTTAATAATTAATTTATCTAAACCAGTTTTCAAAATTTTTTAAACTGTCACTCCCTTAGGAGCAAAATATTTTTCAACGCCTCCGTCAAAAAACAATAATTTTATGCTTGAAAAGTGTATAATTGAAAATTAAATAGAACATTAAAATGTATAGTTGGTGGCTTCATTGCCTCATTAGATAACACTCTGTTACAATGTAAACACATGGGAAGTGCATGTTCGATGGCGTTTGAATAAATCTGAATTTCAAATAACCTTTATTATATTGCCGACACTTTTTGCATCTGACATTGTTGGATAATAAATAATTCGAAAATAAACCGGAAACAGAAACGTGAACAAAACAAACGCAAACTAACACACACGAAATGGGGGTAAAATCGATGATATGATCAAAAAGATACTAAGAATATAAGATAAAAAAAATAATATAATAAAGACAATAAGTTTGAAAACTATTACAGATAATCAAACGCTTGTCAACCTACCAGCTGATAGGTATTTACTATTTATATACATTTTATTTTTTTATTGAACTTAATATATAACCTGGCAGTTATGGCCATTAGCTGGGTTTTTTTGTAGTTTTTTTAGTAGGTTTGTTACTGTAAGGGAGGGAATGAACACTTATGACTTGAGTATGTGTATTGGTTGCAACAACTGTCCACCACGCGTCACGCCAAGTCACTTGTATTATATTACATCGCTTTTATTTTATAAATAAATGGATATATTATTCAAAAATAATTACAGATAAGTCATGGCGCGTTGCTCAGCATAATATCTGTATTTCAGTTAAACACTACCCTATCGTTCAAGACTGATCACCACCCCTCTATACCACCCTAAAACAAGTTCACCGCCCCTCAGAACCTCTTCACCGCCCACAGGGGGTCGATATTGCCCACGTTGAGAATCACTAATCTAGACTGTAGGTTCTAGAGCGTATCCTGCAGTGTCTTATTTCAATGGAGAGGTAAACGTAGTAAATAATATTTATGTGGTATACCTACATAACCACAAGAAACAAAATATTGAAAACAATCAAAAAATAATATTATTGATTTGTATTTACACATTGACAACATTATGTATTTGTGTAGGTATATACAATGAATTAGAGAGTGCTATAGCTAATGTACCAACATAATAATACTCCATCGTAATTCTTTATTCAAAAATCAAATCCTATAGGGCTTAAGCTCTATCAATTAACAGATCCTATATTTGGATGGGGAATTGTAAGTTCCTACACGAGATTAGCTGGTGAACAATTACATAGGTACGTTAGTTTCTACAAATGAGATGTGTGAGTTCCTACACGGGGGAAAAAAGGTGCGTTTGTTAGTTCCTATATGGAAGAAAAAATTGCATATGTAATAGTTCCTACACGGTAAAAATAAGTTGCGTACGTTAGTTCCTATACGGTGGAAATATTAATCTGTGATTGTTGGAATATATGGATTAGGCGTATTAATATAATCGTTCTTGTTTAAAATGCTATGCCTGGTGCCAATAATATTAATAGTTAATAGTCAATGACCATAGCTTGTGTAAGAACTTACATATTGAATAATTTTACCACCGCCCGTCGTGTAAAAACTATCATAGTTACACACCTTTTTTTTTACTAAGTAGGAACTTACACATCTCATTTTTATATTCGTGTAGGAATATATACATTCGTCCATTTAGGTACGTCTGTAGGTTACCGGTTACTTTTCATATACCTATGTTATATAGTCATTACTTATTATGATAGAGGGCTGGATTAAATCTTTAACTTCTATAAATCTACAGTAAATGTTCCTAGTTTCAAATGAAAGTATTTAAATTTTCGGCCAATATATGATGTACCTTTACAATTTATAATACTTGGTTAAGAAATAAATAAAAGTATAAATCTATTATAATAATTTAAAATATTGTTATTTAAAAAAAATATAATTTTTTCATTTTACCGAAAAATAATTTCCTTATTGTGATAAGTGAGCTTGAATAAAATTACAATTGTTTGTAAGTGGTATACAGATATTAACTTACAATACAGTTACATAATATTATATTTTGAAAGGTGAAGTTGCATTTTAACAATACCATTGTTTCTAATTATATATTGCAAACTTTAAGCATTTCTTCCTGGTACAAATTTACCTTGAACATTGCCCCCCGATTATTATTGTTCATTTGATGTTTTATTAATATGATAATAGTAAGCATTCATTTAATGATGACCAAATATTGATGATGACTCAAAAGTGATGGATACAATAAAATTGATTACGTTTCAGCTAAATTAAATACACTTTTGATGTATTCTTTATTTATAAAATCATAATATTATTATAGTATCTTTATTTTTTTTTTTTTTTTGGTTATTTATTATCCATTAGGTCACATCAAAATACAAAATTAAAACATTTAATTTGAACTATTTTTTTATGTATTATTTTGTAATGTGAATTACCATAATACCATCCATTAATTAGTGACCCACTTGTAACCTACTGTAAATCAGAGGGACATCCACTTGCCCGCTTCTTTTACTTACAATTTTGATAAACAATAAAACTATTAGGTAGTAACCATTTTGAAAAAATACTTTTTAGCAGGTAATTGAACCCGCAAAATAACAAAAAAAAATTGTATAACAGCTACTCTAACCAGCCAAACTCTTATATTTGTGCTCATTAAAAATTGTTTTTATAAAATATACACAGATTATACTTAAACAAATAATGATAATAGGTAGGTATACTAATAATGTCATAAATCAATATTTAATAATCATAAAATCAATAAGGATGGTAAAATAATATATAATTAAACATAATATAATAGCGAAATAGTATATTAGGTACAATAGTTACATAATTATTCACGGGTTATTTTGGTAGCCATAATATTGATACCTACAGGGGTTTTAAAAAAAAATTATAACACGCACATTGGGAACATGTTATACGTTCTCGTGACAGGCCATCTGTAGTGAAGTTCGGTATCTATCTAAGTCTCTATCTACACTTATCAGCTCTTTTTCTGGCTTGTGCAAACTCAAACTATCTATTCCACTCTGTCTATCCCTCTTTCTCTCCGGCGTGGCAGTTCTAAATATTGCACACTAATCACCAGTCGACCTTGTCCTTGAACCATTCACCATTCTCTATCAATATTTTATAAAAACTTCTGATGCCCGGTAAAAAATTCTCATTTCTTATATGCTTGTGCCTATGCGTCTATTATTTTTCGAATGTACTTATACCCCCATGAGGAAGATTGTGACTATGTAAGGTCGATGCGGAAATGACACTGTAACTTACTGTTGTGTGCGAGGAAAGTACTATAATATGTACTTACTCGGTTAGGTACCCGCTGCGAATCTAACCGCACCGTCCACGACCATAACCTGCAATGTTATTAATTGAAATAGGCGTGGTCGGTGTTTGTAATAAAAAAAAAAAAAATAGCATAATTTTATTTCCTGTTCATATAGGTATCGGAACCAATGGAAATATATTCCACTTAAATAGATTTTTAGAATATAGTTAATCGAATATTGAAACACCCTTAGTCATAACTGAAAAAAAGGTCAGTTATATAAATTATAATTCAAATAAACAACAAATAAGTGGTTGATTTAAAAAAAAGTCAAATAGTTGGCATAAATATAAGACTTCCTTAGACTACCTTAGGTTCTGTGTGAATACGAAGTGAGGAATATTTTACCATGATGTTTTTCTTTGGATACAATGTTTGAGAATTAAAAACCAAATTTTACGAGAGTTGGCTATTTAAGCTATTCGTTGTACAGTTGTACTTCAAATATATATCATAGTTCGATTATCTCACAAAAACAATACCTATTGCAGTTTTTAAGTGTTTTTTTATTAAAACTATCGTAGTAAAGCTAGTTTATCACAATGACTTGACATAATGCATTTCACGATCAAAACTGACACGCTAAAATTAATAATTTAATAAAACTTTCAAAATGTAAAATTGTATTGTTCCATGTAATTCTTTACATAATATACATATTGACTGAAGCCAACACGAGTTGGATGGTATCGTTATACCTCTGAATACATAACATAAACACAAACCTACCCCAATATTATACATTGCACTGACGTAGATACCATGCAATTCATAGCCAATACGACTTTAACTTTTAGCCATTCTTGTTTATATTAACTGTTATCTGAGATCATTATTATCAGCTTGCAAATTTAATTCATCGATACTGATAAATAATATATTGTACTCAGCATTATATGCATTATATTAGTATTTCAGGTTAAAACATAATACTGTATTATACATCGTATAGATTTACGAGTAAAGATTTTTTTCTACGCGTGTGCTTCAATGCTCAAGTCTTCACCCCATTGCATAATCCCCATTGCATAATCCCCATAGCTTAATTTATATCCCTTCATTATATAGCTGTATACATAGATATTATTTAACCCGCACCTCAGGTCGGTATAAATTCTATCATTCTTTATCGGTCTATGAACCGTCAGCGTTCGGCGACACCTCTTCCTGGCTATTGTCACACGTTATTTTTTTTGTCACATAAACAGTGTATACAATATAATTATATAGGTATGAATTCGCCGAGATCATGATAAACATTGACCTCAGCCACACGATATCAAGAATAGGATGGAGACCTTGGAAGCCGCTCGGCTAGAAATGTCGTACCATTAGCTCGTCGATCTAGGTAGGTACTAAGTAGTATGTAGTACCTAGGCAGTTACCTATTTACTATTTAAACATTCCGTAACTACTTCATAGTTCATTATATACGATTCTTGCAATAAATGTATGAAACGTTTCACTTCCCAAAACATCCGTAGAATTTTATGGAATAATAGATATCATATATACCTACATCATAAACTTAAATTAATTTGTGTTTTGGTGTATGATGAATATCATCAATCATGATCATTGTCCATCTGCATGCAAAACTCATAATATTCTCCGAAAAATCTGACGGGGTATAGATAAGATTGATGGGTATTGAGTATTCACCTGGCTTCGAGTAGGTTCTTCATCTGTGCTGGATATGACTTTGGACTATTATGATTATAAACGTGAAATACAGATAAGTCATTGAATCCGGAAAAACTGATTTTAACAAAACTTAGTTTAACATACGTACCTACTTGTTGGAATATCTTTCGAAATGTTTTACAGTTTTACTAGTTTTTAAGAAAATTATTGAGAAAATCAAAAAGTTACTAATGCTCTAGAAAAATGTACATCCGTTGTATGCTAGATTTGAACTTTAAAGTTTTTGAATCGCTTTATTTCCACCTATAAAAAAATAAACATAATTATACTGAAGTAAATATACATTTACCACTCGGCATGGAATTTAAACTCAACAATATTATATAGGTAATCATAATATGTATTATATTCAACAAAAGTATAAGTTAGGAGATCGTAAAAATATATATTTCCTTTATGATTATATTTAATGAATACGTTTCTCTAACTTAAATTGTTTACTTGTACACCGTTGTACATAGTTGCACTATCGTATATTATACCTAGTATATATTATTATTTATAAATAAATTGTACATTATATACTTACATTAAACATATTTTCACTCGGTATCTAAAATAAAGTTTTTTTTTTTTAATAACAGTTATTAACAACGATTAATTACAAATTACATACTTTGTATACACGTAATTTAAAAAAAAAACAATAATTGAAAATATAATTATCTTGAAGTCCATGACATTGGTCAAGATAGAGTGAGTGTTGTGGAAACTATATTTTTTATTGTAGTCTATATAGTTGTAACTGATAACAAATACCCAAAACTAATTTAAGGTCAACGAATTTAAATTACCAGTTTACAACTTCTCATCATATTATTAATTATTGATGAATTACAATTAAATAATAGTATTGTACCTTAATTTGTAATTATGACTATTATCATATTATTTAAGCAACATTTTGTAGTTTTAATTAATACAATTTTCAAACTTTACAGCTAAGGATTGAAAATTTAAAACAAGATTTCACGTAAATAGGCAATTCTGTAACCAAAAAATATAAAAACACAGTTTTATTATTTTATAAGTCGTATGTTCAAATTTGGACGAAATTAGATATTTCAACGAAGAAAAACGATTTTAGTTTTGTGTTATATTTTAAAAATATTATTCGTGGGTACTTAAAACTTCTAGTTAGTAGGTTAGTAGTAAGTAAATTATTATATACAAATATGATAGTAAAAAACAATATTAATTCAATTTAACAATCTACTATATTAATAATAATAATATAAATATAATATAAAATATGCTAGCATGACAAACAATCTTCGCTCAGAATTCTTTATCGTATTCAGTGATATTATATGATTGAATTCAAATTGTACACCATCATTACAGTCACCCATGTGTAACCTACTGTCAAGCAAAGTGACTTCCGCTTACCTGCTTTTTCTTTTAATATTTAATTTTTGGAATTTTTAAATTTCTTAAAGGCCATATTTCAAATTCTTGAGATTATTCGTACTACAGCAAAATTAGTTGTAAAAATATTTGTATGAATAAGAATAGTTCTTAAAAATGATTTTATATAAATATAAAATAAACGTAGAACAGTATTTATTATACTTGGGCCATTTTACAAATTATTGATATTGATAGATTAATATTAATGACTACAATTGTCCCTTATCTTAGCCTTATTTAGCCCGCATATCTTATAAACCCATTACCATGGACCTTTTATCCTTAGAACACAGAGTTGAACAACTCAAACACTACCCTTCTGATTCTGATATCTTCAAAAATTTGAAAAAAATGATCTACTGTATAATTTACAGTTAAAAAGAGATGTTCTCATTTAAAAAACAGAAGTTTATATCTTTACAGGACAGTGTTTCCTTAAATTACAAAAAATTTCAAGAATTTGAAAATATCGTATTATATTATATTATTATTATTATATTATGTAATCCTAGACGTATATCTATAATAATTGTAACTGAGTTCACCCGTTTAAAATATACAAATAAATAAATAAATAAAGGATATTTAAAAATTCCAAAAATCAGATTTTGAATAAATGTATTATTGAAGAAAAAAAGGCGTTAGCGTGCTTGGTGAATCTTCTGTAGAATCATCACTATTTTTTGATTAATATTAAAATAATTCGTTCAATTCCTAAAGAACGTTTTTGAAACCAGAAATTGATATGTCATTACAAATTTGACAAAAACATATTTTTATTCATTAGTTATGTTGTTATATTTTAAACGGTTATTTATTTTTCTAAAAAAGTTTCACGTTTTACCTTAGTGGTATTAATATTAATACAAGTTAAATGTAATATATTTTAGAATTTAAGAATCACAAAATAAGTTTCATCCATAAATTAATAGGTATAATGCAGATTATTACACAAATTTAACACTATACATAACTACTGTAGGAGGTTAGTATTATTTAAACAATTCGTTGGATAAAATTGTTTTTAGTGTATTTTTAAAATAAATATAATGAGTTTCAAATAATACTGGACAACTCATAATGTTTAATACGAACAAGGTTTGTTCTCACAGATGAGTGTAGAAGGTAATCGCTGCAATAACTTTTTAAATTACATAGGTAACTACCTACCACAGTACTGTGCTGTCTCAACTATAGCTATGATTATATATTATTGTAAAATTAACTAATACAAAATCCAAAAGGGTTTTACTACTACTAGTTTTAGTTACGCGTATTTACCAATAATTATTTAACATTTAATTATTCTTATAAACTACGGAGTTTCTTTTGCTTTATTAAATAACCAATTTTACTCGTTTGTATTCAACGGGCATTAGGAAAGAATTGTTCAACGCTATTATACTCGTTAAGATAATAAACATCAAGTTTTAATACCCTATCCTTGATATTTACTTTGAAATCGTGACTAAAGAATAGATCCCATTCATATAAACTCGCTCTAAATAATACAATAAATAAACGCAAATCGGTTTGATCTAGTTCGTTTAATATTTTAAATTTTAACTGTTAAGTAGGTACCTATACCTAATCATTTTCTCATAGACTTTTTACTTGCCAATTTTTAAATTAGGTACAAATTGATAAAACCAAAGTATATATTATTTTGATCATCAAAGCTATGAAATGTGTCAATTAGGATTTCCGATTTGTCTTATTGTATTAATGTAAAGTATTTATTATGGTTAAATAAGAATTTAAATTAATGTCAATGTACGTTCAATTTATAAACGACACGTATATGGAAATGTAAACATATGTTATAATTCATAAAAAATACAATTTATTAACATAAAAACATATTAAATAAATATTTGTTCATATTATATAATAATATGCAAAATAATTAAATAATGATATACATAAGTTAAACCATTAAATATCTTACCCTTATAAGCCATATAAAATACAAAAAAATACTTAAGCATAACCGTGGCCTCTAAACCACTTTTTGATATGATAATAAATTATACTATTAGTCTTCATTTATTTATAGTTGGAATTTTAATAACACGTATTATATTTTCTGGACATAATTAAAAATGTATACAAAATATATACTTAACTAAAAAAAAAAAAACAATTTAAGACTTTTAACAGGTATGTAATAAAAAGTAATAGAAATGAGTGTAATTATTTGTATGTGGCTTGAAAAACATACAAACATAAACTGGTTGTCTCTACCAAAAATACACGTTACACAGTTTACACCATATTGTGACACCCTATATGTATAGTCCCTATAAATTATGAATCATCATATAAATATATTATATACGTTCAATCTTTAATAAACAATATATTTTTCGATTCATTTTAGTTGGTTCTGTATACCGTAATGACAAAAATAATAATAATACCCATTAGTTTAATTAACGATTATAATCAAATATTTTTAATTTTTAGGATATGTGTGACAGTAAAATTAGATTCTTATTTTACATAAAAATATATTACACTATTGTTGTGAGTTTCGTGATTTTTTATTTCCAGGAAGTGTAAAAGATAAACAGTATCGTATGTACCTACGGTAGTTTTAGCTATGCGTATTTTTATAGTTTTTTTGTTCTCACTGATTGTAACAATTTGACATTGGATTATAAGATGTGTTGGCGTGACTAGGAAATCTATTATTACATATTCGAAACAAAAATGTGAATATTTTTTCAACGCCTCCTTGAGATAAGACGTGTAAATTTGTAGACGCATGTACTTCGTTTCAATTTTTAACCAAAAATTGCAATAAACGACAAAGTTTGTTCCAGCTAATCTACAATTGCGTGGATGGAAAATCAGGAAGGTAATTCACAATAAAATAATATGTGTTAGTAATAGCTTCAATATTCTACATTTTTGAAGGACACATATGCAGAAGCAAATCAGAAATTAAAAAAATAATACATACAGCCTAATAATTATGAATCATATAAAGTGTCAAATTAAACGTTAAACTATATAGGTAGCAATAAACCTGCCTAGTAGGATTATATAACATTTACCTAAACCCACTAGTTAATATTATTATATAATATTGTAATAACCTTAATTTAAAAATTTGAAACGATTACGATTAAAGAAATATTATAATTTTCAACAACAATAACATTAGCAGTGTTATGTACTAATATTGTACCATTTAATTTAATTATAAACGTACCTACTGCATTACTGCAGTCCTTAAGTTGGTAAATAATTGACGTATACATTTTGGCATAATGTATGAAACCCGACCTGCGAAGTTTTTTCTTTGACGGGCTACAAAAGTATAATGTCGCCTGCGTGTGACCCACTAATAAAAGCTAGGTATTTAATATTGCATCAGTAATATTGTATCTATTTATTTACTGTAAATATTATATTTTTTTTTAACATAACTATAAACGTACAAATATATTAAATTTATAATAAAAAATGTTGGCAAATGGATACCTATCTGCTGTACATCGTAAGGTGTCGTGTGGGTCATTGTATAATGGATGTATTAAATTTGAATCCAATGATATAAAATCATTGTATACGAAAAACAATTATGAAGGAAGACAATCTGTTAGCGTATATTATTATATAAGTATATTTTATTATATTATTGCTATTTAAATAAGTAGGATGGTAAATTAATTTTTGATTTCATTATTAGTTTCATTTGATACACTTTAACAGTTTCAAGTACCCATAAATAATATTTTTAAATTTAAAAAAAAATTACTAAAATTGTTATTCTCCATTTAAATATCTAATGTCTTCCAAATTTAAACTTAAAATATGTACTAAATAAGACTGTGTTTATACAATGTTTAGATTTTTTGGTTACACTATGAAATACTTATGAGGAATCTTGTATTTAATTTATTAAAGCTTTTTGACCCTGCGAAATTGTTTTTGTTGATATTTATAGAAAAGAAATAAAAAATATGAAAATTGAAAATTAAAAATGTCTAATTTCTAAAAAAAGGAATTAAAGTAAAGTGTCGCTATTGGGTATCTTCTTTTTTCACACGTCGCATGCCACATTTAATGTATATATATCCACATAGGTGCATGCTTATTGTAAATTTAAATTACAAATTGTTTGTTTTAAAATAAAGTTTAAAAAAATAAAATAAAATATGCGAGAGGCGGGCGTGGTTAGTTTTTGCTGATTTTGACGAATTTTATCAAAATTTTCACTTCAGACGCCCATAAAAACTATCGAGAATTCACGCTTAAGTGTTTGCTACTACAAAAAATTTAATTGATTTTAGTTGTAGCAGGTTTTGTGTAAAAATTCCCATTTTTCATAATGCTTATGTTTTGAAAACTACTGAGAATCTTCAAAAAAACCTGTCGAATAACAAACTAGATTTTTTTCCCTAAAAAAAATGCTGAAATTTAAAATTGGAGCATTATTTCAACTACTATCTATTTAAAATTGCAACATTATTTCAACTACTATCTATGTGTACATAGGCACAAAAAATAAATAAACACACATCATTATAAAATCAATACTTTCATTGCTCCGCTCGGAATTTAAAAAAAGAAATTTTAGTATTATAGAAATAATTTAATTTTTTTTTTAATGTTGGGCTTCACTTCATTGTAATATAATTATAATGATAACTATAGTTTAAGTAATTGTATATACCTAAACTTATAATTTATAAATAATTATAATATGGTGGTATGTTCTCAATTGACGATTTGTCTATAAATATGAGTTATTATGTTAAACACTACTAATGTTATAACATTGACCTAGACAAACATAAATATAGTCTATGCTCCAGCTCTAAGACGTAATACTTACATTGGTATAAAGAGCATTAAATAATTCAGGTTGAAGGATATCATAAAACTATTTCATACTTTCATAGTCAAGGGTTTACCGCACCAATGAGTAATAAACGATTTTTAAGAGCGTGTGGGCGTATAGTATATTTAAAACTCCTGCGTTGTACAATAATTAAATCCAACATCTTTTGGACTTTATTTTACATTTCTTTAGAATACTTCCCGTTCTCGAGTACCCAAGGTTGAAATAGTTGTCTAGGTATCTCCATCTGAAACAAGACATTAACCGGGATTCTCCTAGAACCGGATGACGAGAGACTGACGCATGGATAGGAAGTATACTTTGAGATATAATTTGTCTGAAGAGTGATTATCGATTAACATGTACATAACAGTTAAAGACCGAATGTGATATCAGAAAATAATCAAAAATACTGATGCATAAATATATTAATTTCATCCACACTGACAAGTAAAATTTTTGATATTGACCTAGAAGACCCAACCCAAAAGGGTTTTGTCGAAGAGAGGTTATGTTAATGAAGATAATAATACAATCATATTATACAATTATTGTTATATCATTTTAAGTAGGGGCGTAAGGCTAATAAGTACAACCTATAAAGTAAAGATCTATCTAGAGCAGAAAAAACTATATAGGCGCCAGGTGGTCTAAAAATTACCATAGTATTAGTATAATCCGTTTGACATAGGTAAGTTCGGCTTCTGTGTCAACGACGGTTTTAGTAATCGGTTTTCATATACCTTTCTTGTAGAAACATAAATTAGAAAACATTCGTACAATGAAACTATTTTTTTTTTATTTGATAAGTTTAGGTGTAAAATGTAAACGTTATAAAATTAAATACGCTATACGTATAGTTATAAATAACATAATAATTATGTTGTTATTAGATATGAATGATATGATT
Organism: Nasonovia ribisnigri; assembly: GCA_027563435.1. Classification (NCBI taxonomy): domain Eukaryota; kingdom Metazoa; phylum Arthropoda; class Insecta; order Hemiptera; family Aphididae; genus Nasonovia; species Nasonovia ribisnigri. The sequence goes on along the minus strand of JANEHU010004176.1, from coordinate 43,790 downwards.
AATTATTTTATTAAGTATATACATTTAAATATTTAAAATTTCATACTCACATGGAATAATGGATAAAAAATTATATTATTAAAAATGTCAAGCCGTAACTTAATGATTTAAAACCCATTGTATTTATATTTAACAAATTACATTACGGAAATCATGCTTAGATTACAATTTGATTAGTGTAATAGTTGTAGCATGCAATCTGTTTGAACATAATAATACATTTTATACATTTTACAACAATACCTACATGCTACATATAATTACGTGTAACAAATTTCATACTCTTCCTGATCACGAAACTGTCCACATACACATATCGCAGTAATTTGTGCAATCTAGCGTCAAGTGTGAACAGACTTTAATAACCACACGGGGTGCATGGTTATGAATATCAGACAGTTGAGTTGATTTCATGGTCAAATATGAAGTCTTATTTTAAAAAAAATATTTAAAAAAAAAACAATAATTACATAATATTTTAGTCAATGAACGAAAAGGTGACGTACTGTCGTACTTATATTATTATTTAGTAGGTGGTTAAAGTTTTAACATAATATCTTCTATATATTATTCTTTGTTGTTTTTACCAGTGGTGTGATAATTATTATTTATTATAACTATTATTATTATTATTGTTATTAATCATATAAAAATATGTAGGTACGCCAGTTTAACCTATCAGTTGAATCATACCATTAAAACGGATATGCCCTTGAAATGAGAATTATTATATCTATTTTTATTACTTGTTTAGTTATGTATCACTATATGCAAAATAAATAACATTTTTTTCTCACATGCAAATGCCTTATAGTGACAAGCTTACACCGGCAATGCTCTACTTGAGTCGAATAACACGATGATGTGGTACATTTCGGTACATGACGTGTAGTTGTGTATGTACTCCCCATATTATTACATTATTATAAGTTCGTTTTATTTTTTTCAAAAGAAGAAACAATCATAACATTATATAATTAAATCCTAATTGCTGTATACATTTCTAACATTATAACACTTATTGTGCTCGGTCACGGTTGGACAAACTCGCATACTCTAAGGAATTTTATATATTCCGATTGTGCTGATTATTTATATACATAATACATCGCGCACGCACACACACACAAACATACACACATTTATATATTGTATTATATATAGGTGTACCTTGGCGTTTCATAATATACGCGCACACACACAAGCACGCCTAGATGTATTTTACTTTGTTTGTTTTTTTTATTTATTTTTTATTTAGGGTCATCGAGTCTCTGCGTTTTACCTATATGTTCGGTGAGACCTGCAATGGACACAATACAAGACGTTTGAGCGTGCGCACACTATATAGCACACTTAATATACATTAACTCCGTTTTATTTTCATCATTAACAACGTTTATTATTAATCTACCGATAATAATGGACCTTGACTCGATTTTGTGTCTATATTATGCTAACTCAAACGATGTACACTTCTATATTATTATTATTATTATTATTATTATTATTATTGTTATTATTGAATACTATATGGGTAGTAAGTATTAACTTGCCAGTTATAGTTGTTGTAGGCACGCTATTATATTTTATGAACGTTATTAGTTAGATTCCTACAACTACTGGACGAGGGTTTTTTGATGGATAGTCTATTTTAGATATTATACCTAAGGTAATAGTAATTAATTAACAATTTGATAATTATTTTGAAAAATAAATCAATGTGCACTACTCATGCTATTTTTTGCTTAACCTAAAGAGAATAACGCAATATACATAGGTACAAGTATATACAATTATATGGACTACTGATATTATAGGTAATAAGTAATATTAATTTCCTCTTCTTAATCACTTTTTTCATGATTTGTACTGATGATTGCTTTTATTTATTAAATGTTTAATGATTGTTTGAAAACAAATTCAATTGCATCAACAAACAACACTTCCATTTAAAAGCTTAATAAAACCATCGGTGTTTTTTACATAATACAAATAACTGAATTTGTAGTTAAATTTAAAAATTTAATTTTTATTAAAACATACATGTTACTTCATAGAGTTTTTGTTATTTATTGAACAATTTTCAATTAATTTGTCTAATTGTGTGTAGTGTGTCTAATTTAACTTTAATCTATTATTCAGTACAAGAAAGCTAACAAAAGTAATTAAATTTCACAACATTTTATTGCATATTAAATAACCAATAAAAATTGAGATTATTTATTTTTAATGAATTGTATAACGCAGTCACCTTTATACCTTAAAATACAAAACTTTTGTTAAAATCTGTTTAGAATTTACATTATTTATCTACTTAAAAATTCCACATGTCTTTATGGAATTTGTTTTTTAGGATAATTTGTGAAAATATAGTACGCAAGAACTAATCTCAAACAGTTTTATATTATTATAAAATACAATATAAATTAAATAATTTGATCAACAAAAGTTGTTTTAAGTTTAAAAAGATTGTTGAATTTGTTATACCTACCTATTTTATAATTCTATTAGTTTCTAACCAATACAAATTCCACCTCATTAAACTCAACCTAATCAATCTTCATGACATTATTTTAGATTGGTTAGAACGTGCAATGTGTTACGTTCACACTCTTCAAAATGAAAACTATAAAAAATGTAAGATAAAAATTATTTATAATGAAACAAAATTGTAGCTATAACTCAAATAATATAATAGTTATGATTATTTAATATATTAGGTACGTCTCTTAAGTAAAATAAAACAAATAAAACAAATAACTACAAAGGTATTGTAAGGTTCTATTATGTATATATTTCTTTTGTGGATGTATTATTGTAATATTAAATAAATTAACACACAAAATAAGTAATATATTTGTCAAAAGACGACTTCACTACGGAATAGAAATATATTATGAATTTTATTTAAGTGGTAATCTGAAATTAAATATATCATTAAGTATATCTGCTTTAATTTATATTAGATTTTTATTTTAGGTTCTAAGGTTTTATCTGTAATAATATAATCTTCACCTTTAAGTGACGTTTCTGGTCTGGTAGCAAATTTAATTAAGTTGGTAATTAGGAGAAAGGGAACAAAGATAAAATTCTTGGTTATTTGCAAAATAGTTGGGAAGAACTAAAAAATATTTACAAAAGCCCGGAAATAATTAGGCAATGCTAGTTTTTTGCAAAATGGATTAGGTATGTTATTTTGTCATAAATAAAAAATAAACAACCACAGATACATACAATTTTCACCAAATATTCATATTAATATTTTTTAAATATGAACTAGACTTTAAAATATTTTAGTTCATTTTGAGCTATATGAAATGTTAGATATTTTTAGTTATTTTGAATTATGTTTATAACAATTTTTTATGTCAAAAAGCTTGAAAAATTAGAAAAATATTCCTCAAAAGTGTTTTTACTAGAATAAAATAATATTAGAATTTTATATGCACCATTTTTATAATTATTTTCAGTAATAATTTTGACAGAATTGGATATTTAAATAAAAATATTGATTTTTCACCTGAAAATTATAGTTATGTTGTAATTTAAAAAAAATATTTATATTCTAAAGACATGAAACTTTTTGTCATTATTTCTATTATTAATTCTATACACAAGGTTTTTTAAACTAATTTTTAGCTATAGTTTATACCATGAGTCCATTCACACCTTTATACGGTACATTTTGGTTGATATTAACTTACAACTTATTAATTAAAACAATTGTAGGAATATGATTATATATTTCATAATATTATATTATAATAGATGCAATTTTTTACCAAAAATAAGTTCAACTGCCTGAATACTATACCATTTACTTAAAGAAAAATAAACTACTAGTAGTACCTAATACTCGTATTAATGAATTATAAAATATTTATAGAATTAAGGCTGTTACATCGTGTGCACTTAAAATCATATTTCGAGTACCCAATGATATAATATATTATAATATTACATCATTGAATTTAAATTTAACTCATCCATTACAGTGATCTACTAAATATTATGGGGTACTATCAACACCTTATATACAAGAAAACGACTTTTCAGTTTTTTTTACAACATTATAAGTAGGTACTAAGTATTCATTACTGTTTTTAACAAAATATAAAAATGATAATTTTGTTATCTGTGTTGTTTCAAAAAACATCTTACATTATATCAATGTTTCATATTTTGTTATTAACGTGTATAAACTATTTTAACTTGTACCGTACGGTATATTATGTTCATATTTTAACAGCGCACTGCCACACTCTCTATATAGTATATTTGTATTCAGTCAATTATATTTAATGTAAAGTGAATACAGTGTATAAGGTACACAAGAAATCTTTTTTATTAACTAAATTAATATGGCTATATCTTCAAAGGGCATATACTTTCTAAGATTCTTAAGTTAAGTATTTAATATTGATTTTATTTTCTACTTTTATATTAATATTTGTATTTTATTACTTAGATTTTGTTATTAAATATATTATTGGAATATTGTGGTATCTACTGAATAAATAAATTTGTTACCGAGAAAGAATGTATAGCATAATATTATAATAAAACACAGGTTTTTTAGAATAAAAATGATATTGTTCAAAATTTAATAATGAAAAAAGTCTATTATCTGATAAAAAAAAAATAATTATGAGCTATTTATTAATATAACAATATAATAAAGTAAAAACACAAAATCACGTTTCATTTTACTGATGCCCAGTCGCCCAGGGTTAATATTTTCGCGCGATGGTGTAACTTATTATAATTTATAATACCTACGATACAATTTATGAGCAAAAACATCAACATTTTTAAGCAAACTGATTAAATCTGATTTAGACGTTTTATCGTGGACAAGGACGTTAACATAGGGCTGAGGGGGTGAAAGTACTAAATTCGTTTTTCGTTGCAATGCTATTTTATGATGTATTAATATTATTTACAACATTATGTGCTCTGTCCACTTTATATACAATTTGAAACATTTTTAGTTCACTATTAATATAGTAATATGATATATAACTTAAACATAATGTTGTACGATAAAATCTTAATCGACATAAAAGTCTACTGTTCTATTTTCTATATCAAATTGTAAATTAGTTCAAAGTTTAAGGTCGACTTAGAGTAATCTTTTTATGAACAATTTTAACAATGTATATAATATTATTATATCATACAGATTCAACTTCGTTTCTTTCAAATAACACTAAACTTGTTAAATAAAACTATGTTTTTAAAAATCAATGAACTATTTAAAAGTATACATTCAATGATGTTACAAATTTACAATATTGTAACTTTTTGTTAAGCTGGTTAACGATTTTGATAGTTTGATCGTCAAAATGCTAAGAATATTAAAAAATCCTATTAATTTATACATAATAAAAACACGATTTTTAAAATGTCACTGCTATTTGTTGAAAATTATCAAATTAAAAATTAACAACAATGAGAGGATTTTCTCTACTGTGTAGAAGGGTTTGAGTGAAGTAGTGTACGTTGAGACTTATGTAGTTATGTTATAGTAGTATTAAATTTGAATTAATTGATACGTTATTGTAAAAAAAAAAACACGATTATTAGCCGTTAAAGCATGTCAGCCTCTATTTCTAATAAGGTTATATTAATTGTATTACTAGTAATTTATTTATTTTATTTATCTGTAGTAATTATGGTAGGTTAAATTATAATTTTTAATAAAATCCTTGCATATTTTATACTATTAAGTTATGTATTATATATTATTGTTATTGCATATAATAACAAATACAATTGAGGTAAACAACCTCAGAGGTAGTTTGTATCAAATTTTTAAAACCGTTTTCATCTAGAAAAATATTTTTAAACATAAATCGAAAACAATAATTTAATAAGTAAAAAATGTCATACTATACAGCTTAAAAATTGCTAAAATATTTTGAAAACCATGTAATTAAAAATACTTGAATAAATATATATATATGCCTGTAATAGGTGTCAAGTCTCCGTATAATAAAGTTATTTTCACAACAAACCACAAAATCGATTTGGTCAAAAACCGGCGTTGCTTAGATTCCCGTTTTCTTGCTCTTTTTCCTCAATTATCTAAAAACTACTATTATATTCCCGATTATTATCGTGTTAATTTTTTTCAGTATAATTATTATTTATTAAGTACAATAACGTGTAACACAACATTTTTCTCTTTTTTGGATAGATGAATAGAGTTGCTTTTGAATTATTTCAGTCCCTCCCTCCTTATAAGTTTGTTATAATTTCTTTAACAATATACAATTTTCATTACGAAGTTTAAAAATAAATTGATTTAAGTGTTACAACTAAACAATAATAGTCTTACATAATATTATGTAATCTAATAATCCATTTATATTCTATAATATTTAGTAATTATAGTTGATTAGTTTAAGTTGACAATTTTTGTTCACGTTAAAATAACATGTTTGTTTTTGTCATTAATAGTCATATTCTTATTGAATTTAATGCAGACGGTTACTTGAAAATCTTGATTAATTTAGTCGCAAATAATTATTTGTATCATTATAACAAAATAAGCGGAAATCCTTCAAACGTTGTCTAGGCTACTTCTCCGGATATAGACGTCTGTTTAAAACAGTTAGTCATATAAACAGTCACCAGTCGGCATATTATATATGTATCATAAATTGAATAAATAGAACTGTTAAAAATATCTAATTTATTTCAAAGATATTTGTAATAAGTGTATTATTAAATATGCTAGATTATCATTTATCACTATTCACTTCATTACTTTCATTATTTTGGTATATTTAGTACAAAAATAAGCAGATGAATAATTATTACTTATTTTTAAGTATCTGTTTAATATTAGGTAGTTTGAAATGTTTGAACATTACTATTCATTTATTTTGAATATACCAAATTGAATTATTTGTATATACTATATAACACGTACGCATAATGAAAGTATCTAATTTATGAAAAACAATTTAGTAAATGTTTTGATAAAAGGAATATGATTAATTCAATTAATTATATGAAAACTGAATAAAATAAATCATACTTGTACGTATCATATTTTTATTAATTATTTTTATAATTTTATTATATTATAGTAATAATTTAGTGTTTTATAATATTTTTCTCAAGCCTCAACTAGCGAGTAGCTACATTCATTTTATATGCATCTATTTGTCGGCCTCCGTTTTTGGCCTCCATTTCTAACTAACTGCGTATCATATAGGTAGTAATTATTAAATCATAACACACTAAAATATATAAAGATAGGATTTACCTAAAAGAAATATTTTTAAATTACTATCATAATTTTATTACATCCATTACACCTTTAATTAATATCAACACAACACGCAACATTCAATAACAACAGTTAATGTGATATGTCGAAGTGCTCTAAGTTAATATTATTTAATTAATAATAGTGTTTAATCTAGTTTTCCATTGTTATGTTATGGAATATAAATTATTCGTCGCCAATGCACACTAGTATGAGTTATATTATATAATACGTATACTCTTAGTATATTAAAATTATACTTACAATTTCTACCAGGTATATGTGGGTCCACTAAATTATTTATAAGTGTTAAACATGTACCACGTATATAGTATAACTACTGTGTAATTTAAATGATAAGCTATTAAGTACTAATATTAATATTCACTGTACATTATAATATTTTATAGCCTATAAACTATTACTATACCTTTGAGTTCCGCTTAATCGTTTGTTGATTACTTGTATATTATACACTTAGAAATATATTTGTTTAGATACTTTTACAATAATTTTGCCAACACAAGACTAATGGTAAATTTTTATTTCAAAATTATTTATATTATTAATATTATTATTGTAAAAAAAGTATGTATGAAAAAAAAACCTTATCCAGCTATAATCAGTAAAATCGAACATGTTTATATTAAATTTTATTGTTTAAATTAAATATTGTTTTCATGATTTTATTGACTAATTTTTTAAATTTTCAATAACACCTAACACGATCACGCGAACAAGGCGCGCACAAATCTATCACACGAAAGCCCATTCTATAAATCCAGGCGACTAATAACGTGTACACGTGATAACATTCCAAAGTTTCTTCGAAAGACACGCCACCACCTGCGAGTCGGAGTGACAAGTTCGCTATTCGAGTAAACGCCAACATGCAATAATTATACCTACTGAGGGTATATTATTATTTTTCCGTAAACGAGGTATAATAGACTACGGATGAGTGGACGACACCGTTTGCGCCCTCTTCGTCCGTCTTCGAAAACCCTCATCAACAAAATATCTAATAACACGACGATACAGGATGCTAAAACGACGTGCTGATCCGCTCGTATAGTGTTGGGTACGTCCGCGTCCGTCCGACTCGGCGCCCGGAGCTGCAATGGTGTGGTCGCGGGAAAATAAAACCACACACACGGAACGTTGTTTACTGTGACGATGTTTCGCGTCGGTAAAAATTCCAAACTCGCATTCAAAACCACATCGATTCCCGGAGGCGATCCCCCCCGCGAGTGCGTAAACGCGGCGATCGAGGAGACCCTACGGCTGCCAACGAGCGTCGGTCCGATCGAGTGTTTCCTGATGGAGCCGCAGCGGTCTAATAATAATAATACTTTACAGGCATTATAATAGGTACGGCGTACAGAAACGAGAAGAAGATAAAAAAAAAGTGGAAAAACGCAATCGGGCTCACCGAAAGGCACGCGTCGACCTTGAAATCGGTCGGCGGCGGCGGCGGCAGCGGCGGTGGAGGAGGTGACCGTCAATCGGCGTACGCGGCGGCGGTTTACTCGCGCTGGTGAGGGTACAAGGTCTATGCCCGTACCTACCTCTAGAACGATGTTTTAAATTGGACCCGAGCATCCCAACGGGCACCAGTATCCGACGGACCGTTGCCGCCGTTTGGCGATTTTCTGCTAAATCAACTTTTGTTTGTACGTTGTGTGTTTATTCCGTTGATTACAACCCTATATACGCGAGCCGACAGTATTCGATTATAACAAATTGTTTTTTTTTGTATTTCGATTTCTTCGAATTTCTAAGTCAAAGTTTTTTTCCAAACCGCTGCCGTAGTTCGAAGAACGGATATTTTGTCGAACAATACTCATCGCACACCGTAATATAGGAGTTCGCGGGTTATTCAGCATCACGCCGATTGACCGTAAACAACGTTACTATAAACACAGCTGCAGAACGTCCAGACGCGGGCAACAGCATCACACGTCGACGAGACTACGAAGTATCATTAAAGTTTAAAAGGGTACGTGTACAACGGCATGCGAAAGTTTACTCGGCTAAACCGCACGCGTGCTTACGATAAAATATAACTATATATTATTATTATTATTTCGCTTGAGTGTGAAGTGTACGTGTGTATGTGTACGTGTAAGTGCTGCAACTGCAGCGCGTGCATAGATTGATGATCACACTATACGTATGCAGAAATGTTATACGCCGAGCTTAAATCGAAAAACCTTAGTCGGATAGGAATCGAGAGTAACATAAAAAAAAAACTCCCGAGTGAATCGACAATATTTTCATCTCAGCTGTTCGTCTTTATAAACGTACACGAAAAATTCACAAAAAAAAAAAAAAATTAATATGAATAAGACAATAATAATGGGCCTTGACTCGTAATGCTATTAAAGAAAATAATAATAAATTATGTGTATATGTGTGTATATATTTATGTCTGTGTTTGTATGTATGTGCGCGAGCTCAGTTACATACATTATACACGTATATATTATATTTGTCCCCAATTGGATACAAGGAGGACGACACTTTTCGTCGCCAAACGATCAATATGGCAGAAAAAAAAATACGCACAACTAGTAAAACTGAACTTGGATGATATATCCAAGTCGATCGCAACGCGTTTGTTTGCTTGTGCGTCTTTTAAGTCTCGTTTCCCGTAAGCCCAATTTAAATGTATTAAAGGTTCACTAAATGATTAATTAACTATCGAATGAATTATACATTTACACGTGTACACGTGGTATTTTTATTGCTTTGTTTACAATAAAATATAATAATATTATAAAAAGAGGATACAATTAAAAGTAAGTGTTTATATCTCTTAACATTTTATCTTTTCAAATATTTCACAAATCTTTGTTCTGGATAATAGAATTAGTGATAAGTATTACTGACAGTATTAGGTTTATTAATAGGTACACTATTATTGTATTATAATATAATAATTACATTTCAATAACTTAGAATTTTTAATTTTTTTTCTGATTCTCATAATATTTGTTCTAATTTCAACTTATTATCAAGCAAACAGTTTTAATATTTGAATGAACCGAAATGCACATGTCCTTCGGTTTTGAGTAAAAAAATGAAATAATGCATTAATGAACAAGAAATAATTCTAATACCTAGTTGAAAACCGGCTATAACGTACAAGCTACTAACTAATAATTATTTAACCACAGATACTTTCAAAAAGATAAATATTAATTTGCTTATATTATATATACATAACTACTATAGACTAAATACTGAATAACGAAAAATGTTCAAATAATATAAGTTAGGTCTGTATTATAATATACATTTAGTATTTGCGAAACTGTTTGGTTTCGAAACATATTCATAACGTAACCTGCTTCAAGTTTTTCTGTTTCCGCAATACGTGATATCAATTAACGTTTGTAACGCAACATCAAAATTTTGATACAATTTTTATTGGCTCAGTATCAATAGTTTACAATAACCGTTCTTCGAACGCGGAACTCACGAATGCGTCCCAATCCAAGGTCATCGGAGAAGACCGAACTGAAAGATCTAAGCTTAGATCTTAACAAACGATGAGTATTTTAATTAAAATTATACGAACATTACTTCCTTTAATTTCGGTTGTCCCCACTACACCCCCCATAGATTTTTACACAGTATTCGGGAAAACAATAGATGCCATTCGTTGATTTGCTCGCAAAAAAAAGTAAAAGTGAAAACTGAATAACCTCAAAACGACGTGTACACACGAGCAGAAGACACACACGACTGATTCCGATGAACTTGGGCTTTGAGTTTATAATAGCAGTCGCCAGCGAACAAACGGTTCTTTATTGCAATCTAACTGTGTCATCTTGAAATTGTTTTTCCATTTTATTTATTCTTTGTATGTCTGATTGAAAAATAATAATAATTATCATAAATATCAAAACCATAAAAATGATCGAATATGTATCGGGCGACCGCATATATCGTTCAACCGCCACCGCAACGTCCGAGGAGGTCATCCGATGCAAACATATACCTATACACCCCACAAAGATGAAACGCACTGGACCGGCACTGAGAGTCAAAGACAGATGTTTATTATGTAAAGAAGTGATTTACGCAGTTTCAAAATAAAAAATTATGAAAAAAAGGTTTTAAAAAAATTGGAAAACATACAAATTGCCAAGTCATTAGTTTATTCGTTTAACAATAAAGTTTCAACAATATCTATATGTGCATGTGTTAAATAATAGTAAAATTAGGCCACATGATGGGACGAACATCATTGGGTAACTTTGATTGATTTTTTTTTTAAAGCCGACGGACGTCTTTTGTTATTGCTTATTATATATTGTCCAAACCACAATGACCATCGGCTACGAGAAGAAAATCGCAACCATTTTCCATCAGTTTCGATGTATGAATTCATCCATAAAGCTGTAAAAATCGACTTTCAAATTTGCGAAGAAAAACGTGTTCAGATAAAACACGCTATATCACATAATATATCAGTAATAATATAATATATATAGTGACCATGAATTTTGCGCATTCGCGCAATACACCCTTGACTTATTAGAACTTGTTTGTTGCGCCGCGTTGTTATAAATCTTAAACCTTGTTTGTAACAGCAACAGCTCGACATAAAAATGTGTGCGCATTCCACCCCGTGGTCCTCCAAACTGCAAACGCACGCACACAAACATTATAGATCGGTCGATTCTTACGTGGACAACGCATTTTTTCCTAAATTTTTTCATACCATGTCTTTTTTCTTACTGCCAATTATATCGTTATTTTTTTTACCATACCATTTCAGGAATATCATATCAATCTATCGACATGCATTCCTACATCAAAAAATTGGGTTTCCTGTATAAGACGTACGTGCTCACGATCCTCACATTGGGTTACTTGACATCTGAAATGGGACATTTCTTGATCGGAGTAACCAGCAAGGCGACGGCTCGAGACGTGCATTACGGCGACATCAAATGTCAGCTTCTGGAACACCTGGCTGATTCGAATGTGTTCAACTACACGTTACACGAACGTTGCGATACGTCACCCGACCAGAGATCGTAAGTGTAATAATTATTGTTTTGGCGAGGACTTTGGTAAAGGGCGACAAAGGACATATAATACAATATGATGTGTGTTTGTACGTTATTATTTTATATTTGGAGAAATTAATTTTTTGAATTTCGTTTACACGCGATCCACACAGTTCATGATCATCTTCGTACGCGCATTAATACAGTATAGTAATATATTATATCATTATTTTATATTCTATGACCGACCTCTGAAAACTGGCTTTTACGTTATTGGTCGTGGCCACTCAGCGACGCGATGGGAAATAAAATATATTGCACGCGGACCGCGGACGTCTCAATAACGAACGCATTCGACCATTTCTTTTCGCCGTCTCCACCGACGATTTTTTTTTTATTAATTCGTTGTTTTTTTCCCATTAAATATAATATTATAATTGCAATATTATTACATTAATATACGAGCGCACGTGCGCGCTCTCCTGTGTCGCACCTTCTGGACCTCATTCCGAGTTTGATGACAAACGACAATAATAATAATAAATAATAATACTCTTTCGGTAAACGATAAAATAATATTATATCCATAAATCGATGGAGCTGTATAATATACCGACCGATGAGTAATTAGTCCGGGTCAAGTTTATTCGATTATAATGACACGTACAACAATTTCGAGCTATTATCTCGACGAATTCGTATTGTAACAACCTTGTGTGTAATGTGTATAATATGATGATATTCAAACGGTTATGACGGCCCGTTGTTTTCTCGTCCGATGGTTCCAAAATGGTTCGTTGCGCATCTAAATTTTCAGATAGTACGACACACACACTGCCGGACGTTTATGGGCACGTGGTAGACGTTCCGAAACATGTGTATATCGCATATCCTTATAAAATCCTTCTATCGTGCCGCCACTGGACCGTAGTTGTTTCGTCGTGCTGTATTATTTACGTTTTACTGATACAAAATATTCCTGACAGGTGCGAGTTGTTAGTCCTAGAAGACGGCTCACCGTTCTGCGAATGGAACTACAACGGACTCGGTTTCCAATATCAATTGTTGGCGGGACCGGCGTTCATCGCCGTCTACTCCATCGTAGGCGTATTTTTCGGAATGGCCGCAGACAAATTCAACAGGTAAATAAAATTGAAATAAAATATGAAGCGGGCAAGTGAGTCACGCTCCGCTGTACACTATAGATGTCTAGAAAAGTCACTGTGATTGATGTGTTAAATTCAATGATATAAAATCAATGTATAGCGAAGACGATCTGTCAGCCTATATGATACTACTAATTATAGTTTATAATATTATGGTGATTAAAGTAGTTTATTTTTTTACATAATTAGTACTACAGTAGGTTAAATTATTTTTTTCCGAAAAAACTGCATTTGAAAATGTCGTTGTGGGTTTAAAATATAGGTAATAATATTATAATTAAAAAGTTTTAAGTATTCAGGAATAATAATTTTAAATTACAACTAAATAAATAAAATAGTTATTCTTCGTTTAAAAATGTAATATCATCCAAATTTGAAATTAAAATGTCTATAAAAATAACTATGTTCGTATATTTTTTAGATTTTTCGGTTAAAGTATAAACTACTTACGTGGAACTTGTTTTAAATTTTCAATCTTTAGGTATGAAAATTGAACAGTTTATAAAATTTTGACTACAAAATAATTTGCTAATTTTAAATTTGATAAAAGTTGTCGACATTTGAACTTTAAATGCATATTAATAAACATCCTGCCTATATTTTCAATATTTTTAAACTGCTATTGTAACAATATTTGAGGACCTTGCATTCAATTTTCAGGCTTTTTGACCCAACGAATACAATTTTATTTACATTTAAAAAAAACTGAAAATTTTAAATGTCATTTTTAAAAGCTGAAAACGATTTGAAATATTTTGACAATTTTATCAAGTAAAAAAAATGATAAAATAAACATTCAGTGTAAATTTCAACTATATTTTTTGGCTATTCGTTTTTGAATTACAACAAAATAAGTAAAATGTTCCATGAGAAATCGAGTGAAATTCAAACGCTCATAAAAATTTTATTTGACTTTCCGGTAAACAAATTTATGAAGAATCACGTATTAAATTTTCAAGGTTTATTGACAAAGTGAAAGTTTTTTTACCGACATTTATAAAAAAAAAACTTGTGAAAATCGAAAATTTCTTAATATGCCAATTACAAACAGCTCAACATGATTTAAAATATTTGAAAATCTTATGGTGCATATAAAATGCTAATATACATTTTCACTGAACATTTCATGTATCTATAGTAATTTTTTTAGAGTTACACCAAAAACCAAAAACGCTTTCATCAAAAACCATTTTTTATTAAAAATTCCCGTTTGTACTTAATTGTTTTGTATTTCCTTGTGCCTTTGCACAGACATACCAAAAAAAAAAACACACACATTGTAAAATCAATATAATCATCGCTCCGCTCAGAATCTAAAATCGTTTTAAAAACGGGTATCTATTGAATAATTTAAATCGAGTTTACATGCGTACCTTGCATATACATGCAATACCTGTCTTGATATACATATATGCAACAAATAAGGTAGTATCTTGTAGAAAACCGAGGAAAAACCAATCATAGTGAATTAGACGTAAGACAACGTTTTAGTTGAATACATAAATAAGGAGTTGTCCTTATTTAATAGAATCAAGATAATATAAGTATAAGAATTGTAATTCAAATTTTATAATTTGCAGCTTTTAATGAAAAGTTGTAAAAGTTTAATTAAGTACTGCATTATTTGTTACGCCACTATCGCATGTCGAATGTCTATTATGCGGTTCACGTGAAACCTGCGTAATATTGTGATTATTACAACTTTTATCTTATTATGTATTTGAATTGTTTAGAGTCCGACTACTGTCCCTATGTACATTGATCAGTGCCACGGCTATCGGTCTCATTGGAATGGCTACCAGCTACTGGCATCTGATACTTCTCAGAATCATGCTTGCTATTGGGTGGGTAACAATATTTTTAAAACAATAAAACGACGGCAACAACAAAAAACGCGACCTCGGTGATTAATAATTGTACTTTCGTTATTTGTTACAGCGAGGCCGGTACCAATCCCTTGTCCACGGGAATACTGTCCGATTTGTTTTCTGAGGTAAGCACGCACGGAATCACGACTTTATTCGTTTAAAATACAATGAAAAATAAATCTCCTATCGATTGTATCTATTGCGAATTTGGTTCATTTAATTTCGTTTTTAACACATAGTATTATACACTACGGATAGTAGAAAAATATTATTTATTATTATCTTTGTAACGATCTAGGAAAATTATTTTTAACTCTAAAGATAAATCTAATAAAAGTTAAAACAAACTATATAATAAGTATTTATTTACTTATTATTTATAGTTAAACGTTTTATGTACATATTTAATAACTATTCAATTATGATTTAGGAAAAACGAGGTTTAGTCATGGCGATCTTTAATTGGGGAATTTACGCTGGTATTGGTTTGGCTTTCCCAGTCGGCCGATACGTTACTGAGATGAACGTTGGTGGTTTGGTGAGTAAAATTCTAATTATTTCAATTTATTATAATACTTATACCAACTCCAGTAAATTTTCATAAAAAGTATTAAAATACGTAACTATTATTTTAAACATCTTAAGTACTTAGGCTAGAATTTTATTAACTTTTATTTTCATTTGTTGTTTTGTTTTTATTCGATCGTTTAGAATATGTGTCTGCTACAATATTAATGATTCCCTCACTAATTTTCAGTTTTGATTTTATCTTTCACTTTATATTTTAAATTGTCATAAATGTCAACCCGTCTAACTAATTGTTATAACAACTTTTCCATACTTATTAATTAGGGATGGAGAGTGCCATACTATGTCAGTGGAATGATTGGATTGATCGTAGCAGCTTTAGCTATCACCACAATGACTGAACCTAAGAGAACAGCAATTAGCGAAGAAGCCGATAATGATAACAACGAAGTATCGAAACCTCGTACCGTGGTACAGAGCACTACTTTACCGACCGAAAGTTCCGAGAAGACCTCCATTTGGAAGGTGCTTTTCCAACCGAAAATTTTGATTTTGTGCATTGCCGCTTCTATTAGACACACTGGTATGGAATTTCAGAAATAAATATCTAAAGTACAAAACAAAAATTATGTATGAACATTTTTTTTTAATGTTTTTCGTTTGTATTATTATTTACAGGAGGATTCTGTTTCGCCTACAACGCCGACCTGTTTTATCGCGATATCTTTCCTGGTTACGATTTGGGATGGTCTTTGTTCGTCGTCACATTCTTGGTCGGTAGCGTCGGTGTGGTTATCGGTGGAGTTACTTCTGACAGTATCGTGAAGAAATATGGAATAAGATCTAGAGTAGCTGTGCTAGCCATAAGTCAGGTATGTGAACTTGGAAATACCAGAAACATCGTCAACACTAATACATTATCCCCAATAATATTATTATAAAGTATTTATACGTTATAATGTTATGATATTATGCAAAACAATTTGGTAAAACTGGTTAGCTACATTCCTACAATAATAATAGAGCCGGTAATTTGCATTAATCATCAAAATATAGTAGTTCCCTGACCGTAATGGTATACCACATGTTGTGAACACCGTTATTATAATTTCAAATAAGTGTTAGGTATGCTATATTGCTATTTAAGAATAATTATTGTGGTCTATGTATTACTATGTTTATTTTTCAAACCAATAACAAATTATTACAAAATTCTTCTTATTATACTTGCTGTTTTAATCATAAATTATAGATATCAATCGGACACAATCATTACAAATATATTAATCCAACAAGAATATTACTATTTTTAATAATATAAAATCAATTTAAAACTTGGCAGACACAATAATGGCTGATAAGTTGTACAGCCTTGAAATTCAGGATTGAAATAAAACAAAACGTTTTTGAAATATAAATAACTAAATATGTATTCAGTTAATCTAATATATCATCACAATACTGTTAAAAACGGTTTTAATGTTGTATTATCATGGAATACATAGAGCATAATTTTTAATAAAAATAAATAATATTTAAATTAAAAATCCTTTTAAAAATATTTGTGATCAATAAAATTATAAATGAATTTAATAAATATATTTTAAATAAAATAATTTTTATTAATATCTTGTAGATCGTAGATTTGGAGATGAATAATGATAAAATATATCATTTAAATACTAAATTATTATACAATTTTTTCGACAATTTAACATCATAATTTACATAGTCAACAAATGTAAATAAATATCAGGAAGGGTCCTGAGTAGTGATATATATTCATAAGACTAAAATAATAATAATAATTTTCTGTATAATGTCTATTTACCTATTTAAAAAAGCTAATTTTCAAATATTCTTGCATATTTCCATGTGTTTAATTAAAATTATTGAATAATATCTTTTAATTTTAAACGCACATAAAACAAAATCATGAATGTTAAAAGTATGTCATTTAGTATAATACTAGGTTAAAAAATATATAAAGCCTATACTGTCTAGTATTAATTTCGTATAAGAAACTTTATAAAAACCTGAAAGAAAGGTAGAAAACAAGATATTTAACAGTATATAATACGTTATGCACTATAGAGTTGAGTTAACTTGCTCTCCATTTAGAGTCATCTAATTGGAAAGTTTAATCTAATAATATTTTATTCAGAGCAAATAGCAATACGTTATCATCATACTAATAAGGCAAACTAATAATATTGTTTAATAGATGAAACTAAAAAAAATATCAAGTTTATATCAAAATATCATTAAATTTTATTAGAATAAAAAAAAAATTTTTAATAGGCTAAAAAAATAAAGAACTTATAATAATTAATATATTGTATTGTAACTTGTAAGCACACCACGAAATAATTGATTAGACAGCGAATAGGATTTTTTGGTTATTATTATTAATTTTAATAAACGATAAATTACATTAACTATCTTTGATGTTATAGATAGTTGTCATTTTTATTCGATAAAATAATTTATTGATTTTAAAAATGATTGATAATAATATATCAATTACACCAATGAAAATTGTTCATTGTAAAAGCAGATTTGTCACAGTTATTTTATAAATCATTATTTAAATTTTTTGGAAATAATTTAAACATTTCACGTCAACATTTTAAAAATAATTTCTGTATTTAAACTTATTTATATTTTTTTTATTACAGTTGATTGCTACACCTTTTGCGTACGGAAGCATTTACTTAGGACCAACCGGTGCCATGGTAACACTTGCCATATCTTACTTATTCGGTAAGTCATCTAATGCCTAATAACAACAATTCATATTTTAATTTATCGTCTGACGTTATAACTTTTAATATTATACAATAATATAATTATTTATTTATTATTTACTATAGCCGAAATGTGGTTCGGTATCTTGTTTGCCATACTTGTTGAGTCTGTGCCGATGTCAGTCCGGTCGACTACTGTTGGTGCATTCCTGTTTTGGATGAACAACTTCGGTGGTAATGTTCCTATGTTTGTAGAGCCCGTCAGAAAAGCATACGACTACAAAACAGCGTTGGCTATTTTCTACGCCGGTTTCTACTTATTGAGTGAGTTTAAAGCTAGTGGCAAACATACATGCATGCGTGTTTGGGTGTCTGCGCCTTAAAAAATACATTTTCAGACCAATTTAAATTAAACAATAGCCGATGCCTATTATACGTAATTGTTTAATTAATTAAATTAAATTTGCAATAGTTTTGTCGATTACTTATGGTAATGTTCTTGAAAACTTTTATTTCAATATCTAATATTATTTTGAATATTATTTAAGAATTTAATTACATTAATTGATTGATATTTCAAACTGTTAAGGACAAAAACTACATAATATAAATTGCTATACTTATTTATGTATTATGATTAGACGGTTGTACCCTTTTGGTACAAATACAGTTCATCTAAATTTACATATTTTAATAATTGTATTATTTGCTGTATACCTTATGTATTATGATTTATTGCCAAATTGAAAGTTAAAAATAATACTAGTCAATAGATGTTAAGTTTGTCTGATATTTATTTAAAAGCTTTCTTTCAAATCAGAATATAAGTTTAATTACTATGATATTTTAGGTTCATTGATGTTTGGTATGACTGTGTTATTCATGGGAAAGAAAAAATCGAAGAACACCAATGTTCACACATTGGCTGGTATTGAAAACGGAGGCTTCAAGAACTCTGAATTGGATAATGGCCATAAAGGTTTTCCAAGCCTAGAAAACCATCTATAATAAGGTAAATTGAATTGTTTTTATAATATGTAATTAAGTTTATTCTTTACCAAACCAGGAGACAACAACGACAACAATTTATTATTTTACCTTCATATGCTAAAAATAGCAAAGCAATTTAAAAAAAGATCCCTATTATAATATAAATACAAAAAAAATCTTAATTCTATCTCGAATATTTATTGGGTAACTCATTATTTCTAAAAATACATATTGTATTTACGTCAGATCAAAAAGCTTCGTGTGTCACGGTTTTCCGTCTCTGGTCTTAACGTGATACAAAAAAGTAGCATGAAAGAAAATAAGTATTTAAACATTTTTAAATAATACTTTTCCAATAAGTAGCTTTCTTATTAACTTTATCTGAAATACGAATAATATTTTAAAAATAAAATGGTAATTCAATTATTTTGATAACATTCATATAAAAGTCTGATTTATATATTCAACTCAAGATCGACAACACATAACATTTTAACAAATCAGTAAACATCGTAATTGATCGAATAGGACAACAATCATTTATGATCCGTGTTTAAATAAGAATATAGTAGTGTCATTAGTAATATAGGTATCACAAGCTATTTCATAAAAAAGGATTTCATTAATACAGCAAAATAGTAAATAATTGATTTCTTAAAGTGATACTAATAAATGTATAGGTATTATGTTTAAATTTTTTTAAAACACTGAATAAAAATATTATTTATAAAAGACATATTATATGTATAGTTCCAAATGATTATTATCTGTATACTAACCAAACAAATAAGAGTTTTTATTATTATCTTATATTATTATCTTAATTGCTATTATCTACACATCATATTATATTATTCTAGTTTGAGTAAATAGTACAGGTAAAAACACAATTATAATAATAACTATTCTGCAGTTAAATGTAAAACTATCAATGCAGTTAAATCTCTAAAATAGTTAAAATAGCTAAATATAAATAATAATTCGATTTAACTTAAGTTCTTATAACACCTACATTAGTATTGTTTAACCGGAGTACCTACCTAATAAAAACAAAACAGGATTTTAAATTATAATTCATTAAGTACAATTTATTTTTATTAAACAATTTTAACTATCGGCTATCTGTAACGGAATTATATTTAATTAACTTAATTAGTTAAATGAATGAAATAATTGCAATTAGAGTCGTCTATAAATTTACTTAAGCATAAGTTTGTATTTGAATAAAATCCGTTAATTAAGCTACTTGATCGTTTTCGATATATATCTGCAGGACAAGTACCTCATTTTAATTTTACATTATTCGATAAACATCCTTTGATAAATAATTATTTGCTATATTATGATATAACAATATATAATATAGGCTTCACCTAAATAATATTGTATAATTATTTAAATATAAGACACAATCATAGGCCCAACCTACGAAACTCCATGTCCATTTCGTTTTGACATTATTTTTCAGGCGTGTCACAACACACTTAACGAAAAAAAAAAATTAAATAACGAATAAAACCCGTACGTATAGTGTGGTACAGACTAACGAGTAACTTGAAGGACAAGGTCATTAAAAATGGCAGCTATTGTGGCCCTCGGTTTCCAGGGGGGGGAGGAATAAAAACAGACTACTGATAGTAGTGAATCTCTAGCTACGGACTACACATATCGTGATCGGCAGGGATCCGGACATGTATTTTTAGCACTAAGAAAACAATAGCTCGTCGCCGACTAGACATACATCACTGTCACCAAGAGTAAGCTGCAGCCACAAGTGCACCAAAAATAGACGACCATGTGATCGAGGGTCACTTAATCGATTTCCCCCGGATATACACCCAATACCGATGTACCTTATATGCCCGTGTCTTTGGGCATTGACCATTTTTCTTTTCTTTTTTTTTTTTTTTTTTGACGTCGTGAAACCGGAAACTCACCGTTTCCACCCCTACCACGTGCACCCCACGCAAGGCCAATGTCCTTACATACGAGACGTCGAGACCTTGTTCTTGAGGTAGACGGATAATAGCTATATCATAGTATGGTGACGGGTGGGTAATAAGTTTCTATACAAAAAGGATATATTGAATATATTATTATAAGGTCGAGTCTCGATAAGTCGGAAACCCTTGTAACTCGAATTCTATTCTTGCCCCCCGAAGTGTCGCTAAGTTATATTTGAGGTATTTAGTTTGAGAAACACATTAGTCGAATTTTTTTTTTATTCCCCTTGAATTTGAACTACAGAATGTATAATATTATCCTGGGTCCGATGGCAGATTGGTCTGAATGAATGTCTGATATAAAAACTGAACGATAATGCATAATTGGTATACCGGCTTAAATTATATTGAAATATATAATATCAATGATGTGTATGCAGGTACTTTCCTCCACTTTTACCCTCCAACTGAAAAATCGCGCACGATTGCAGACACGTGTCGTTCGAAAAATAATATATCGTACATTCGTACACAAATGTCGTGCACTTTAATAACACGGAAGACTCAACACGTGTGTGACGATTTGTGTCGGGCTCGATGGACAGACGGTCGGTCGGTCTGTCGCCGCTGTGCAGGTGCATGCCCTTTCGAAAAACCGATAGAATATTATCTCAACAGCGAGTGCTTAAAAATTGCCGATCGGTGCGCCACGGAAAAATTTCAGAGTGAAATTCCGGCGGTCACTACTCACTATGGACCGTCCAAAACGATATTATTATTATTATTCTTAACGTTTGGTGTTACGTAATCATATTATATTTTATAATAGTATGCCATTTACCACTGTCTATTATAATTTATTGTTATTATGTTTCAGAAGAATGCAATCGATAAAGTTACAGCTGCAGAGGCCACCTTGAAAACACTCGACGGACACCCACTCGGGGTCATCGTCACTAAAGTGGCGGCACAAGCGACGCTGCAGCAGCGGACGAGAAAGACGGAAACGAATATCGTCCGTCGACGATAAGTTATAAATTATAATATATATATATTATGAGAATTCCAAGTGTATAGGAGATGTGATAATTAACGTTTAAGATGACTTTATTCTTATTATTATTCTGTTGTAAATATTTTGTTGTACATTTTTCGATTGAACGCCGTCGACGTCGTCGTCTCCTCGGACGTTGCTCCGGCTGTGACGATAATATTCGCGTGTGCACAATACACGCTTTAAAATCTTGGCCACCCCCTCGTGGCTCGTTCATTTTATACATAAAACCCACTATTTGTTGTTCAGTGGTAAACATAGAGAGTCGGTGTCGTTATTAATATAATATACATAAATATAATATAATATATGGCGCAACCGTTCTGCGTGGTTACCTCTATATTTATTTAAATTATACCATTTTTATTTATATATACTTATAAATCGCGTAAACGATACAAATATCGTTTATTGAAATTATATTGTATTATATTATATATTTTTATTTGTTTTTTTTTTTTGTAACGCATAGTGTATTGATTTTTTATTCTGTATATATGCACACACATGATCATATACACTCGTATACGCTATTATTATACACATCTCGAAACCCGTATATAGATAATTATATTATAATAAATTACGAGTAGATGTAAGATTTAGCGCGGACCGCGGAGTAGCATTTTTATTTTATTTTATTTTATTTTATTTATATTATTGTTATATTTATAAACGTAAATGCTGTTCACTCCGGTCGCGTGTATTCTATCATTTCGGGCCAATTTTTTTTACTGTATTTTTCTCGACAAAAATAAAAATTGTCTTATTTTTTAATAATGTTCCTTTATGTTGTATTGGACCAGTTTATGTGTATTTACGTACATGTATGAGTGTGTGTCTGTGTGTATGTCATGTTTTTATTTACATAAGTGTGTATAATATATTATATGAATACAAAATATATAATATGAGTGCATAGAAAAAAAATGTTTTTATTTTTTTCATCTTGCTAGTAGGTATTATTACTCTAGTTAGTTCTTATATGTAACATGTACTTACGTCCTACGTATTACATAAAGATCGCAAAAGCAAAATTCCTTTTATCACAATGATGACCCAAGGAAAATATTGCTCGATTAAAAAGTTTATTTTTATTATGGCATTTTCTATGTTGATAATAATATATAGTATATATAGTATATTATATAAATAATAAATACGATATATTTATATCTATATAAATTATATTATATATTATTATATATTTATGTACTCGTATTTACGAATGCTGTTGCGTTTTTACGATAGAAATAGTAGTTAGAATGATATAAATGATGCAATGTGTTTTATTTGCCATGTGTCTTGTCGTTAGCATATATTATATATATATTACTATATAATATTGCTTGGAATTCATTGCGAAATTGCATATACCTCTATCTATTGTCTTTTTTGTCATTAAATCGGCCATGGAGATTTAATCGAATACCTACATACAGAGCAACAAAGGTAAACTGCAGTTTTATATTAAAAAGTGTCATAATCAAAAATGATTAATTAATTAATTACCTATTCGATGGACATAATAATATATCTACTGCGGTTTATAAATATATCCTCATAATAACAATATAATAAATATATATAATTCAAACATATGAAATCGGTAGACTCCAAACAATAAAAACAAAATTACATAGGTATTGAAAATATTATGTTATAATATAATAATATAATAATATGTGTACATACTGTATTGTAATACATGGTTTCAACAAAAAATTATTTATTTATGACATGGAAATAAAAACAAAAAAGTGATTTTGATGTGGGAATTTACTGCAGGAAAATATTTTACAATTAATTAATAAAACGGTCTAGACTATAATATGCGTAGTTTATTTTAACTGGAATTTATTTTATCTATAAAGAAGCTATATGTATGATTATTCTTAGTTTACAACGGCGTTTTAATGCTGTTGCGATTGCAAAAAAAATTAAGGTATATACCTATTATTTTATAATAATTAATAGTTAGGTATATAATATGAAGTAAATGAATTCCTGATAAATAATTTCCTACACATTAATAAATATTACGATAAAATAATGTTTAAACATTTTATTAGTCAAATACATAAAGATACTCTTTGTACCTATAAACCTATCTATTATAATTATTCAGATTGTAAAAATAAACTATACATTTAAAAAAAAGCCAATATGTACATATACAAATTTGTTTGATAATTATTTTCAAAATATGAATGTACAATGATACCAAAATGTATTATCTCTGTCTTACAAACAGCAACACAGTAAAGTCAATCAGCAGAAACAAACTAGTTTTGTTACCTAGTTAATATTAGTGTAAAATAATTTATGATAAAATTTAAAGTAAGAATTTAATATTATTTAAGCCCGCTGCATATGGTAGGCTTTTATTGATATTTTAATTTAAACTTTATATTAAGTTATAACTTATAGTTATTATATATAAAATACTATATGTTCGTATGCATAATCAAATATGTGTTACATAAGACATGTTAAACTATGTCTTATGGTTTATGACTTATTGTGATACATAAATTGATTGTGCATATGAACATAACATTATAAGATGACATAATTCGCTTCAAAATGTAAATATAAATAAATATCTACTAGATATTCTATAGTCTATGTAATATTCTAGTCATTACATCTTATAATATTTCTCTATTTATTCACTTCAATATTAAAGCTAACAACACAACATTTTTCTACTGAATGTTAATATACTAAATTATACGTTTGTAAGACGAACGCAACACATGTATATTTGGCCTCCTTTCTGTATCTTTTAAATATGTTTTTATCTTTTGCACCAAATCAATAATTGAGAAGTCAGTTGTCGAATTAGCGCATACATTATTTTGCATTCACATAAGAAAAAAATGTAATTTATATTTATGATCACAATACCTATCGGCTACCATCACCAAGCATAACACCGTTTTAGATTGAATGTATTGATTTTATTTTACACTGATGATGTTTGTTTTTTATTTTCTTATTTTTTTTTATTTGTGTCTGGGTACACTATATAAGTAGTCATATTCTATACACAACTTCAGTATATTTTCTTACGGGAAAGTAAATCTAGTTGGTGCATTGGGGAGGTCAAATTTTAAAAGCGCCTCGGAAAATCAAAAAAAAAAATTATAAAAATCTGAATCTTTTATGTAAAATCGGTTTTAGAAAAAAATCGATTTTGGTTTTTGGTGTAACTCTAAATAACCGTTGGTATACATGAATTATTATTGAATTTTCATATTAGCATTTTCTATACATGATAAAATTTTCAAAATGTTTTGATTTGTTTTTACCTAACTGTTTACGGACATTTTCAGTTTCCAATTTTTTTAGTTTTTTTTTCTATTAATATCAAAAAATTTTATTTGTTGGGTAAAAAAGCTTGGAAATGTAATACAAGGTTCTTAATATATTGTTATAATGGCATTTGAAAAATATTAAAAATCCATAATCACAATATTATTTTATAAGTATTTAAAGTTTGATTTTTGACAAAATTCATAAAATGAAAAATTGAAAAATGATTTTGTGGTTAAAAATGTATAAAATGTTGAACTTCTGTAGCTAATAGGATTGAAAACTAGTTAATATAATTTATTTATGTTCAAATTTGGACCAAATTAGATATTTAAACGATTTTAGTTTTATATTATATTTTAAAAATATTATTGGTGGATACTTGAAACTTCTAAAGTATATTATAATGTATAAATATGATAATAAACGAATAATAATAATTTAACTTAACCGGGTACCGTATTAATAATAACAGTATAAATAAAATATAAAATATCCTAGGCTGGGTGTCCGTTTCTGCTTAAAATCGTTTTTCGTATACAATGATATTATATCAATGAATTCAAATGTAAAATATATTTAGTAATATACTATAGGCTGACAGACCGTTGGTATCGCCACTCGTTACGAGGATATCAGCGCAATATTTATTTTCCGTCTTAGGCCCACCCGGAACATATAGATAAAAAGCTTTCACCTAAAATCGTTTTTATGATTTTTGAGTAATCTTAGAGTAAAATTACCTATTACAAAAATTATAGAGGATAATGTTTTTGAGGGTATATGACATACGGTTTTATAGTTGACTTTGTGTTTGACTTTCAAAATAAAAAAATATTTTTATAAATTGAAATGATGTTTGAATTATTTTGAGACAATATTTAGACAAATCAATAAGTCATACCCTCAAACATATTACTCTCTATCGTTTTCGTAATATGTGATTTTTCTCTAAGATAGCTCAAAAACATAAAAAAGAATATTTTGCAAAAATGCGTTTTTCCTATATGTTGCGCATAAACCACAGAGAGAAAACAAACAGTGCGCTCACATGCTTTTTAATGGTAAAACAAATCTAGACATTTACCGAATTTGAGAAACAGTTTGCTGAATAACTACTCGTTCCTATTATAGCCAATTTTATGCTTAATTATATTATAAAACATTGTTTGTGGCTTATTAGTTATTATCCAATATATATTTAAGATGGCTAATCCCCCTACTTAATTTTGCCTATCCATAACACATAATAATATTTATACGATATGTTATAATACTTAAGACCGTTAATATATTCAATATATTATTATATTTAATGATTTTATGTTTTCTTAGAGTTCGTCAATGGATTGCTAAGGTACCGCGTTTTAGCGCATAGCGCAATGACATTATACATTTGCTAAAATATAAAAATTTTCAGGTAATTTTAACTTCTTAAATCAAATATTTTAAGTTATTATAATAACAAAAATGCTCGTGAAACATAATTTTGATGTAAATAGAAAATCATATTTCCAAATGAAAATATTCATGAGAATTATAACTAAAATTCCATGGGTACGCTTTTATGGTATTTATTTTGAGTTTTCATATCGCTTCATTGTAGTTCTACATTCACATAAATGCGATAACATTGAAATTATGTAAAATTAAATAAAAAATGTCTGAATTTCTGTAGAGAAATATTTCAAAGATTTTAATATTTCTGTTCTAGATAGTTCATATTTTTATAACTAATATTACTGTAGTTAAATATTATAAGCAACTTTTCATGAAACAATAAATTAATAAAATCAATTATTATATTTCAATTTTAAACATATTATTAGGTATAGGAAGACAACAAATTTTAATTCAACGTGGAGAATCACTGTCTTCAATACTTAACTAAAAAGAGCAATTTACATCTCAGTACCTAACTCATATCTGAATTCTGACTAATAGTTGTTTAGTTTCTAAAATTACTGTCATTGATGAAAAGTGAAAAAAATGTTTAACCTATTTGATATTCAAATCGTGACTGGCACTTGTTTTGTTGGCGGATACATTGAAATTACTTGTGGACGGAGTCACGTAGAACAAGTTAGGTATAGATACCAACACTGGTAACTAATGG
This sequence comes from Nasonovia ribisnigri, assembly GCA_027563435.1. Lineage (NCBI taxonomy): Eukaryota > Metazoa > Arthropoda > Insecta > Hemiptera > Aphididae > Nasonovia > Nasonovia ribisnigri. The sequence goes on along the minus strand of JANEHU010004176.1, from coordinate 15,757 downwards.
GAAATAACGTAAAATGACAATGTAGGTGGCACAATCGTGTAAATATTAGTCACTACAAAAATAATATAGGTATTCTATTTTATAAATAATGATAAAATAATAAATATAAAATTACTAATTTATTTTGATTTTAAAACAATTTTTCAATAACCGGAGATCACTATTCATATCTAAAGAAAAAAAAACATTGTCGTGTGAAAAACCCATACACACAGACATGTCATAAAATATCGATCATATACTTTTCGCGATTTATATGTACCTCATTGGTGACGTGAGCAATTTCCGAAAAAAATACGTACACGTGATTTATGGAAATGATTAAAGGTAAACTTTATTCAACATTAATTTGTGAAAAACCATCCTACATAAAATATTATCATTAAAAAGAATTGAAAAATACAAACAAATAATTTATAAAAACGTGGGAAAGTGGGTAACGACCGACTTACATTAGGTAAATGCCACTTAAATGGATGTGTTAAATTTGAATTCCATGATATAAAATTATCGTAAATGACAAACGTTTCTGAGCGAAAACGGACTGACAGTTGTGTCTTAACATTTACGCTTCGGTTACAGCTCAAAAAATTTTGGAATGAAAACATTGAATACGATTGGTGTTTTTGCAGAACTTCATAATTGAGTACATTATGTCCAAATTGAATTAAAAGTGTATAGATTAGTATATAGTTTAATTGCTATTTTTTTTGTGGATTGGAAGTTAACAGAGATTGGAGGAGACGGACGCGATCGTTCAAGTTAAGGATTTTATTGCATAGATCATCGATGTGAACTCCAGGTAAGACGTTGCTATATTGGTCTATAATAATACTACAATGATCATAGTTATATTACACATTTTTAATGTGCAGGTTCGTAATAAGGAGCTTCGCCTCACACCACCATTTTACATTCATGTAAAAGACTTATTCTTGTAATATGAAATAAAATATAAAATTATCTAATATTGCAAATAAACACATATTTTGTTTTTTTTTTTAATATCAAATAGTTTAGTTCAGTTATAAACTTGTGCGCCTTATGTATATTGTCAGAAACTTTGTTTTTTGGAATATATTTCTAAATTATTTAAAGACTTTATATTATCTATTGAAAATATTATATATTTGTAAGCCTTTCTATGTTGAGAATCGTAAGTTAAGAAATTCGATTTTGCCTAATAACTATGGTAAATATTACCCAATTATTATGCAGATGTAAATCAATAAATGCACTCTTGAAAATATAATACAAACTTAATAATACATCGTTGTCCAATGCAGCTCTCATAGTTAAAATATTTAGATTATAATGTTTATGCTTTATTGAATTATTAATTAGTATTTCAAACTAAATATATTTTAAAAAACATCTCAATTTTTATTTTTCAGTGAATAACTAAAAAAATGGAATCTAAAAAAATTATACTAATGAGTAATGACTAATGACACTTATAAGTAAATGTGGATGTTGTGAATGGAGCTAGTATAGGGAAAAGTCCCCTAGTAATTATTAATATATTTTTTTTAAATGCTATTTATAAATCAGTTTGTTATTTTTTAGTAAAAATAGTGTTTTTATAATATAATAGTTTTATATTTAGTGCACAATTGAATTCACATTTATTCGTATTTTACTACATACATATGATAAGTCATAAGACTAATTATTTGTAACTTATACAGATGTACCTATACGGTTACACCTATATTATGTAGTTCTTTATTCTATATATGACTATATCATCTATATCCTAAGTCGTATGTACTGTTTGAAGTGATTTTATTAAGATAACTTTTTAATGTGATTTACATAATAACGTTAAACATTTAAACATGTATATGAATTGATAAGGTATATATTGTATACCTACGTCATTATAGTCATTACATCAACAAAAATACATTGACCGTGAAAAATATATAAATCAACAAATTTACAATTAATGCTACCTATAATATAATATTTATATTCATATCTAAATCAATTAATATTCGTCTGTAACTGCGATCAATAAAATGTTTATTGATAACCCTATACATTTGAAGTTATACCTAAATGTATTGTATTTTGCTTGATATGTTTGTATATTTGTGTATAAAAAAGGTGATAAACATAAATACCTATATCAGATTTAATTTTCTTGCACCAAAAATGTCGATTGATTTACATTCGTAATCAAAATAATAGAAATATAGCAGTAGGTATAGCTCAATAATATTTGATAAATTATTATTAGTTCCAAAAGTGAAGTTAAACTAAGTATGTATTCACATTATGTTATGTTTTAATACTACTGTGTGTGAATAATATCGTTTCATTCCGATGTGTTTCGCCAAGTTTATAATACCATAGTACCTTTAATTTGCCTACTATCATAATAATTGAATAAAAAAATATTTAAGCCGTCAGCCCTGAGTCTACAAAATACTTTTTGCTAAGAAACTTGAAATCCACGGTGGATTAATAAACATACTGTAAGTGTATATTTATACTTACTTTTATTTTGCATCTATTTAATCATTAAAAACTAACTAAAAAGTACCTACATATTTTTACTAAAACAATTGTCAAATTTAATTTAATTTAATTGTGAAATTATGTTTAATGAAGGCTGTACCTATAGGCTGTACATTATGTTATTTATATCAACTTAAAAAAAATTAACTCAACTAAATTCTATCTAATAATCATAGCACCGTGATATATTTATAAGATTAGATTCTAGAATTTTTATGGTTATGAAATTATGATATTAATTTTACACGGAAAATAAAACTACAAAGGTAAATTTTTTTTTCTAAAAGGGCCGATTAAAAACCGGGGGCCAAATCATTAGCCAGACCGACACTAGATCTACCACGTGTTAAAAATGTTTTCATATTAAGTATTAATTTATTTATAATCATGTTTCCCGGGAACTACTACTATAAGTAATATTAAACATACAGCTTAAGATATGTTCTAGATGTTTTGTTTATATATTATATACCTATATATATTTATAAATTATAATATACTAGTCACAAGACTATTTTTACATTACAATAATATGCTCAAAATTATATTTATTTAATAGTTAATATCATCACGCTGTGTGATTTCGTAGAACCGTTCAGCCGTACCGAACCCTCGTTTCCGGAGGAGTCAACTGCCAGTTTTTCTATACAGCTTTTGCGCGGTGTGACTTGTATATTTCGATCAGTCAGTTCTAATTATAATCAACAGATGTACAAATCATATTGGTTAAAAAAAAAAATAAGAAGCGAGCAAATAATAAGTTATTTCGTATTCATCTTACTTATTATATAGTGTTGCTGTAATCTTGCGCTTTGTGAAAATAAATGTTATCCAGCCGGCATAATAGCGATCTAGCCGGTCTGTATAGTTGCCCGAACACTGCACACACATACACATACAAAACACTTGATATAAAATACATGTTACTGCAGTCGGAACACAAGTAGGTAGTAAGGTATTTAGATTTTTGCTTTGTGTACGTCAACAATTTAATTTTTTTACCATACGGTCAGCCCCGTTTGCAGCCTGCACTTCAATGGCGCATAATATGCCTACGCGTTACAAGTGTATTGTATTATGTTATGGCATATAATACAACGCTACATTTATTTGTTGGCCACTAAAGCAGCCATGTCTCGTAAAAAATGGTAACGCCGACTAATGATTATAATATTATAATCGAGAGCGGTTTAGGTAGATACCTACAATGATTGTTTTTCACTGTCTATACCGGTAACGTGTACGGTATACATAAGCCGTATATAATATTGATAGGTTAAATAATTATTTGAAAAATATATTATTTTGTAGACTGAATTTGCTGCAAATGTGTTCGATATAATCCTAAAAAAGAGGAAATAGTTAATGCAACCGGTTTTCTCATATTCCTAATATAAACTTACTAAACTATAATATATGATAGACATTAAAGTATTACAAATACGAAGAGAAGCGATCAACTAGTACACGTATGTACGTTATTAATTATTATTACCTATTAGGATTTAAAATTTCTTAAACTAATAGATATGAAGCATGATATCGGTATTTGCAGCTCTACCCTCCATCGTCGGACGTCCATGGCCTTTAAATAGTATTATTTTTAGAACATAATTATAATAATATTTTGTTTCATACGCAATTTAACTGGTTTCTTTATTGTGAATTTTATCTTAGAATCCACGTGGGAAAAATAATAATATGTATAAAAAAAATACTGGTTTTTTTGATCAATTTAGATTTATAATAATATAATTATTTAATAAAAAAACATGCAGTTAGTTGCATATTTATTTGGGAAAAAAACTCATATATTATACCTAATCATATTATACTTTTTAAATGGGTTATACAATTATAAAATATTCAGTTAAATAAATAAGCAGAGTAAGTCTTAAATAATTTATTGACATAATATTACTAATATTCCATTGTTAAATAATAGTAATTTTTAACAGGTGACTAATTTGGTTAGGTATGTACTTGCTTTATTTGTCTGTTCTCACCTAAATTATCGTACTATCTTCAAGTGCAATTCATTTCACGGAACCATTAGTTGTTGTTGAACACCTGTCAAATAAAATTATACTAAGATTTAAAATTTTAAAATTATAATATTTATGAAACGTAAAATTATTTAATATTAGTACCTATAATATATAATCTTATATTCAAATACGTCAATACTAATAAGTATTATTATTTAAAAACTAATAATTACTACCAATAAGTGAATATAGTATATGTTTATATTATTATGTAGATATATTTTATATTCAAACAAAGAAGAAAAAATGTATACACAATCAACATCGACAATGAATTAAAAATTAGATTCAGAGTTTCAGACAATGGTTAAATGCTTAAATCAAAAAAAATTAACAACAATATGGCCAAGGAAATAAGTAAATAATAATACATTATGTTACGTTTAAAATATTTAGCAATATAATGTATTAAGTGTTCCTTGTTAGTTGTTAACTATATGATTCCTGATGCGTAGGTGAGGGATTCACTAGGTACTTAGATAAGTCAATCTTTTGGAAACGTTTCCTTTTTTCCAACCTAGCTATCTTTTATGCTGTGACATTATCCTTATTAAATACGAACAAATAACTTTTAATAAAAATTACCAGATTAACATAGTTTAATAACCGTTGTCCATTTTCTTATTAAGTTTAATCTATGAAATAATAACTACCTTTTGCAACATCTATATTTTTCCAACAATAAATATAAATATTTAACAGAAATTATATCAAAATATTACAAATATTTTTATGATAAATCAATGATAGTAAGTGTGTAGTGCAAGGAAAATTGTTAGGTACCTACTTTACTATTATGTATGAAAAAACACAAATTAACAATAAGATAATTTACGTATAGAAATTTCTTTTAAATTAAACTTGAACAATATTAATAATTCGATATAATTTTATTAAATAAAACGTATGATAACACGGTAACCTCTAACTGTTTCAATTATACTTCATATACTTATTATAACTATGCATATTTATAATGCAAATGTATATAATAATATGCAAATACATTATTATAAATTATTATTTTCCGTACCTGATCTTTAACTACAACTAAGGATAAAAGAGACTAAAAAATCTATATTATATATCTATGGATAGTCACTTTTTGAAGTGTTGAATGATTATACTATTATGTGTAATATAATAATTAATAATAATTATAAATCATACAATATGGAATTCTCCTTATATAGAAATACAGCTCTCTAGGTCATTCAGTGGCTTTCTACGTTTTTTTTTACCGTTCTTTGACATTTTGGTGGATATTTATTATAATTAAAATTATCAAAACATGTTGAAATTAAAATTTAAAATTGTTGTAGGCATTATAGTTATTATTTAAATCTTTATAATTGTATTATGTAATATGTAATGCGTTCAGCTAATATAATAATTATTGTGATTAGCTTTCAATGGCTTGTGTTATTTAAAGTGAACCAATTTTCTGAGAATATTACATCTGTAAAGACATTGTTATACTATTATTGACTACCTAATAACTTGTACCAGTATAAAAGAATATAGTTATTATCCTTGCAAATACAAAACATAATTCTTAACTTTTGTTGGCGTAATCCTCAGTTGTCAATATTGATATGCAGCACTAACCTATATTGAAAAATTCAAGATTCTAGAATCGTCCTACCTTTATTTTGGTTCTTAACTTGCAAGTTAACAATGCATTGTTATTTACGAGATATAAACTCCATTCCAGTGCCTAGGTATCAATTGAATATTATTTTCAAAGATCATCCAAGTTGTTCACATCATTAATAACATGCAATATAATTCCCTATTTGTACTTGTTTTTTAAAGGTATTTTACTTGATTTAAAAAGGTATCTAGGCAATACCTATCTATATTTTTAAAACTATAATATAAACTAATAATGTATAAAGCTATAAAGTCAATACATAGGCATTTTGTTAGAAAATATTTAAACGTGGAAAAACAATAACAAATAGTTAAAGACAAAAACATTAATCCTGCTTGTAGGTAATGATTCAGCTAATTCAAACATAGACATACCTATACATTTACATGTTAATGTTTTCATTCATCATTAGAACAGTTTTATTAGACACGTGATGAATATATTATATTTAACTGACAATTATCTTAAGCTTAATATTGAATAATACTTGTTAAATAGTTGTAATTTATTAACCATTTATTAAATAATAACAAATTTTAAATAGAATATTAGAATCTTAAAACATTATGCATTATAGGTACTTATACGTCTTACATATTTAATATTTATTTATTTTTATCCTAATCGGTTTTTTAATATTTACAAAGATTTAATTAGTGAATAAATTAAATAAATTAATCAATTAAGTTTATAGTTGAACATAATAATTAATATAAACAACACCCTATAAAAATAAGTAGGTATCAGTTTTGTTTGTTTGTCATCAAATCCATCACTCCTGTTACATAATACCTTTTTTTCACAGAGTTCATACAGATTATAATATTTTCTTTCTCTCTTAGATCATGCCTCGTGCAAGATATTTCTTAGAATTTAAATTAAGCTCAAAATGAACTTACAGTTATAACGCTATACAAATATCATAGTATTATTTTCAACGAACGAATCTTGCCACAGTCTTGTATAACATATTTTTGGACCAATAATAATGAATACAAATATAATTAAATACATATTGTAAAATACGTGTACGTTCAAAGTACACGTGGAGCAAATAAATGGGTTTACTTTATATATGATAATTTTACTTGGAACGCGACAACTACAGAAACTATAATTTTAGGGTGGAGTGAATAAATCAGGCATGACCAACCTTTAAATTTATTGATCTTTGATGAAAAAAATAACTTCAAATTAATATGTATTTATTTCAGGTAGGTATGCTGTTTTTATTTAAGATACATACCCATAATTTTCAAATTTTTCTCTTGGAATTTAAAAATATTATATTAATTGTCTTCGTCTTTGTCTTATTCAGTAATTTCAAAATAAGTACGTCGTGAAATAATTATTTATTATATATTATACATTTATACATACTATATCTTTTTTAATTATTCATTATAAAAATATAAAATATCCATATATTTTACTAAGATTTAAATTATAAGTAAATTGTATTTGGTAGTGACTAGTAAAACGACTACAACGCATACCGATCCTCTCAGTTAAGTGGCGGTATAGATTGCATACGGAATAATAGCTATTAATTTTAACATATTGTAAGATATCTAAGAAATTCTATTTTTTATTAAAATGGTCCTTTTATTTTAAATTGTTGATTCCTTAACTATATATTCAGGAGTCTCAGCGTTGAAAAATAAATAAAAATAATAAAAGGTAATACCATCCGTAAAAAAAATGTTTTGGCAAAATCTTACGTTGGTAAAATTAAATACAATTTTTAGAGACATTAGATAGGAGATAGCTGAGTCATTGAACCTATGACTAATGTACAAAATAACCTTCATCAATCATTACACATTTTGGGTTCCATTTTCGTAATGTTTCTTTATGTTATAGCGTGTGTGGGTATTCAATTTGAACACTAAATCGTCTGCACTCAGTACTCAGATTCATCACCCACTGCATGTTGCTAGAAAATCCAACTCGTAACGGATCGGAATATAGAATAAAAGAAAGATCAAAGCAGCTCTATGGACTAAATGACTAAATTGTTAAAGACGCGAACGTTTTATAATATGTATAATAATTATTTTAAATTTATGATTATAGTCTTGTCGTATATGGACTTATGAGGAAGTCAGTGGGTTTCTACAGCAATGTATAAAAATAATGATAATAACACTGTAACAAAACAGTATAAGCTGGCATCGAACACGGGCTCAAGTGTAGAATGGGTTGAATCGTTTATTTCTTTTTCCGATCTTTCTTCCTACGGATCAAGATTGCATCGAGAACAAAGGTATTTCACAATGTTTTCAGCATTTATTGGTTTTCTGTTGTAACAAATATAAGAAATCTGTGGTACGCTACAATAATTATGTGAAATATAACTTTATCAATTTTTAATGCTATAATAAACATTATGTATATATGTATACGTGTGCCGGGCAATAATATGTAATATTGACTAAATTAATTTCAGTCGCAGAGAAAATAACAGATTATGAAATGTTTAAAAGACAATTAATATAAAAGAAGTGCTTTATATTAACACTATAAAACGTGGTACAATTATTATTCTCTACATTATGTAACTGAACCTCCTACATTAAAGAAATAACTTTATTGCAGTCTAAGACTATAATGTAACATGTTATATTAGTGTAGTTGGTACATTAATAAATAATATTAAATAGGTAATTTCTTTGAATCTAACTAGAAATAAACAACGCATTAAAACGTAGTCATATTTTCCATTGTTTTTTCCAACAATGATTAAGTCAAATAGCTATAACTTATAACATCTGCAACATACTTGCGGGCAGTCTACAATTCATAAATTAATAGAATTATGTTTGAAATTGTATATTCAAGTCTTAACTTTTAATTTCTTATTGATTAATTAAATGATGAAATAAGTTTGAAAAATTGTATGTTTATATAGATTTATAAATTTTGAAAGTATGTGGCAACATTATGTAGGTAAGTTATAGATATTTGTGTAAAATTAACTCAAATGTAACTCAAAAATGAATAACTGTAATAACTTTGACAGTTTCACTGAGTATTAGAATTTATTAATCATGCAATCATTTTCAAAATATTTTGAATCTTTTTGGTCTATTTATTAACATTCGGCATATTCGTTTTTTTTTTAGATTTTTTTATACTAAAATATTTTTAATCAAGTCAAAAATCTACACAATTTAATACAAGGTTATTCATACTTTGTTAACATAGGTATATTAGCTATTCATAAAAATTAAATAATATTGTTTGAACCATAGTTTGTTTTTTATACCTGGTTAATAATTGGCGATAAATTCTTGGAAAAGGTTTTATAAACATTTTTTATGAAAATAGGATTTTAAGCAATTAAAACACGAATACATTTTTTCAAGGTATTTATAGCATTTTCATTAATCCTTGCACCAAATACACACAAATAGTATTAAAACTATTAAATAAATTTTCATTAATCTGACTGTAAATAGATTATAAGTATAGTGTTACTCAGTTTAACTAAAAACTGAAAAATAAAATTACATACTTTTGATTTTAATAAAGTTTACAGTATAAAAAGAAAAAATATATTATCAGTGTAGTACATAATATATACCTTTGCAAGTATGTTTAATTTTATTTTTACAACTATATATACCTTGTTCATTTAATTATTATTTAAAAAATATATAACCATTAATCATAAAATATGTATATGTACGCGATGTGCTTAATATATAGTATATACAATATAGATGCTATAAAATATACAAACTAATAAACTATATACATTTATAATTATACATATACCTAGGTCCTAGGTATATGTAACTATACATTTTTTTTGCGTTTTAAAATTTCAGATAATTATTACGATTTACAATGTATTGTATTATATTTTAAATATTAAGTCAAAATTCTCTAGGTAACAGTGCTGAGAAGAATACATTTCAATATTTCTTCACAGTAGACTATCTATATGGTTTTTTTTTTTTTAATTCGAGTATCATTATCATGGCACATTGATAAAATTATATAAATATCAAAATATCAATATAATTAATATAATCAAATATACAGCTCAGTTAAGGACAGTCTTTTACAATGGATAAACGTGATTTTTGAAATATATTAAATATTAAAATAGTAGGTACCTATATAAATAAGAACGCCCACTAAATTCTAATTGGATAATTTTTTTATTAATTTTAATTTTTAATCAAGATATACTCATATATATTTAAAATATTATTTAATAACTTGTTCGTCGGTTAAATTGTCAATAGCTAAAAAAAATGTAATAAAAAAAATCATCAAATAGCAAAGTTAATATTTTCTTCTAAAAATGGCAAAAATGTATTATAATGTCAGCTTAAAATATTTTAAAATCGACGAATTATACATTTTGTTACTGAATATTTTTTCTATTGCAAGTTGAAACATTACTTATTACTAATAAAATATATTTTTTTTATTAATAATATTTTGCTACTATACAATCAATACACGTTATGCCTATATAAAAAATAATGAAGGTTTATGAATGGGACTTATAGACTTAGAATCAAATGTGGTACACATATTACTAGAGAGTCGGTTAGTGTTCGTTGCTTCGTCTTTCAAACAGGGTGGACTCACATGAATTTCATTTTGGTTCATGAAAACTGATTAATTTCTTTGCTTATATAATATAATATTATATTAGAATGCCATTGGTTACAGAAATAAAATGTTTAAAAATTTGGTCTAAACTGGACAGCCAACCCACCATGCGTTGCTATGTAGTTTTTTTTTAATATGAAAGAATAAATAATATTAAATTAATTGTTTGTTATTCAAACGTGCAACGAAAGGCAATGTTGGCATGTTTAATTATATCTTACTGACTCAAAAACTATGAATTTTGATGAAAATTTAAGAGATTATTTTTAGAAAAATCAGACAACTTTAAAGAGTAGTTTAAACCTCGTTAAAAATATAAAAGTGCTATATCCAATCCGCAACAGGTACATATTCCTATATACATTAAATTAGTTCACAAATCCGAGGCACACCGATGCCAATTTGTCTGTAAACTGAGGTACACTAAAACACATCGATCCATACCATCGTATGTTATGTTTGATTATTTTTCACGGTTGATGTCAGCTTAAACAACTAGTATGATATATATTAAGAGATCTATCCAGTGGTTTTGGCTCTGCGTTGATTTCTCAGGGGGACATTTTCCTTTATATATATAGATAGGATGATCATCTTATCTAAAAACACTAATTATTTCAAATAATTATAAATGTTTGAAAATGTTTTCATACTTTTTTTAACAAGACAACTTGAAAAAAATGTCTTGTTAATGTAATAACTTTTTAATTTTCCCATTTATGGATTAAAGACACAATTTTTAACTAACTGTTAATGTTCCAAGGCTAAATGTTTAGTAGGTACCCGTCTTATTACAATAGATAAAAATCAAATATTTTTTGTGGTAGGTATCCAGGCGTGCCACTGAACACCACTCATCTAAACTTAAAATACTAACTAATTAACAACTCGTTCTGTATCGAAATACTGAAAAACATATTTTGTTTGATGTTTCTGACTAAAATGTATTATAAATACAATAAAATGTTGTCATTCAAAAAAAAAAAATAAAGTAGTTTTTAAAGAATTACTTACTATATAATATATATTTTAATACAACATATTATAGGCATGCATCTAGTACACATACTTATTACTCGTAAGCCAATAATATAACCTTTACTGCCCCTATAAAAGCAGTCATTCATACGTTTTAGATATGCGTGATTATTCCCAGACAAAATCAAATATAAACATTGCATAACAATGTACCTAATATAAATTGTACATGGTTTGATGAATCATCTACAAACCGTACATTTTACGATCCAGTTTTACAAACATTATCTAACACCTTATCAAATTATATTTATTTAAAATATAAATAACAGTAAAGTTCAATGCACAGTTACATAAAAAAATACATTGTTACACACGATTAGGAATGAAACTTCAAGATAATAGCATATTGCAAAATATTTGATTTAACTTATGCAACCTTTTAAAATAATAAATACTTGTTCATAGCAATTTAATCCAATATATCATATCACATAGCCATCTAAGTTTCTAGTTTTATAATTCGTTGAAAAAAATTATGTTGAGCTTTCATTCCAAAACATACCATCAATTATAATACCTACATAAAATTATACAATACTAATATTAAACCTATGTTTGAGTTTGTGATAAGAGTATTATTATGTATAGTATATTATTTTCTTTTTTTTTTTAGTTGAGTTATTATTATTAAAAATTAGGTGATATTTATCAAAACTTTAAATTTGAACTAAATTAGTTTTTATATAAGTAAAAAAAATACATTTTAATGTCGTATATGTACTTAATCCAACGCAATATTTTCTCCTTATTTATTTAGTGTGATACTTAGGTCTTAGACCATTGTACTTATCATAACTATAAATTCCACACGGTGCCTATGCTGTCATCATGTAAATTCACGTTATTACTTACATTATAATCAGTCGCTTATCGCTATATATTTTGAACCTGTCCATCTATTTAATTCACCACCACTAGTTAATCACGTAATGTTCAAACAATTTTTATTAATATGAATAATTTACCTGAAAAGATTCATTTAAATAGTCTCAAAGATAACTAGGTAGTAGGTACATGACTAGATTCTCACACGTCAACCTAACCTTACTAAATATTTGTCTTCGTCATAAAAGTATAAAAAAATTAAAAACCTTTTAATAGAAAAATCTTTTATTAGTAATACAATTTTAAATTAGAACAAAAACTATTAGAATAACAACACAATACAGAATGAAGGTAACAAAAATATTCTGCACTTTTTTTCGATAAATATTTTTATAAATATCTTGCCACACTAAGTATATTTTGAATTACGTTTTACCCGACGTTCATTTTATAACCGACAAAAATTATCTACAAAACTATAGAATATCAATTATTATACAAATGAACGATAGAAAATGAAGGAGTACCAGTATAATATTACAGCGCACTAATACGTTTTAATTGGTAATTTTAGCTAAATAGATACTTTTTATACGCCCCCAAAATTTTTTTTACAACAATGAAAAAAGTATTTATAAATCTCTTGTATGTGTTATATTTGTATTCAAAATAGTTTATTTTTCTGTTTTTAAATTTACTCTAAATATAATTTTTCATTAATATCTTTAAAATATTATAAAATAATATTCAGTTTGGCAGTTAAGTAAAAAAAAACTATGCATCACAAGAAAACAAAACATTTCTGTATCAAATATTAGTTCAAATCTTTTTCAACATTTGTATTGAGTAATTTAAATATTGCCAATAGTCTAGCAGTGCGTTTAATCAATACATAAAGTATTTTGATTTTTAAGTTATGTATAGTATATTATTAATTACTATAGGCAAACATGCAAAAGTTGATAGTTATTACTCCATTTACACAGTACTGCTCAATTAACTCGGAAATATAATCCAATAATGTTCATTTTTTAACATTAAATTTAAATTATATTATAAGACAGAATTATACAATCCTAAAATAAATTATTTATTATACATAGTATAGTACCAACTTATAATACAAATAATGTATTTTATTAATATTACATAAATAATGCAATTCTAAGATTAACCCAGTTAGGTTTTATACATTTTACCTCCATAAAATTGCATATTATTAAATATATTTAAGTATTTTTCAAACATGATTTGTGTGTTTGCCAAAAAAGTACTTTAAAAACTGTCTTAGCACTAAAACACTTAGTAAAAACTAAAATGTGTATTAGAATGAAATGTCAAAATTATGTAGACACTGCAGTAAAAATGTGTGTAAATATTTATTATATACATAAAATATAGATGAATTAAAAATGTACACATACCTACAGGTAAGCACATTTTAACCCATTCAACTAATATTAATTTACGTGGATAATATTGATAAGTGTAAATGTTTCAAACTATCGAACGTTCAAAGTGAGTTATCGTTATAGGTACCTACACTTGTACCTAAACAAATATTATTTTTATTTTTTTAAGACGTTATCAGTTTGCATAACAAATATAAATTACTAGCTGTCTCAAATACTTTCAACGTTTACATTTACATAATTTTTTAATGTATGTTTCTGACACTTATAATCAAATTATTTATTGTATTACCTATAAATAAAGTGTATATCAATACTTTTCTGTATGGTCATACTATATTAAAATATTATGAAACAAACATTTAAAAAAAATAAAATTGTTTATTTTTGTTTTACGTCTTAGCAGTTTTGAATAAAAAAAAAAATTATGTTTTTAATACCTATTATGATGCGGGTGACGATGGAAATAATTTTAGTTTGTTCCATTGGAGGACACATATCCTTAATATGACTGATATTCTATGATTGATAAGTGAAGATTCAAAAAATAAATTAGATTTATCATTTATAGTGGGATGTTTCTAAGTTTACCCACTTTAGGGTATCAACTCAAAATAAATAAAAGTGATTGACAATCTAGGAATCCACCTCTATAGTTCTTTCTAATTATTTTTATTTAAAAATCTTTTTTTGGGGAACTTTGTTTTTTTATCTTGTGTAATTGTTTTATAAAAATCAAATTTTTCAAATTTTTAGATATTTTCAATCTGTATGTATTAGTTTATTTACAATATAATACATTAGTATAGTAAGTAAATTTGATAAATGGTTATTAGCAGGAGGTTGCGATTTATGGACAGGCAATCAGCAGTGCCACCCGACTAGGTATTTTTCAGGTATTACCTATTGTTTTTTTTTTTTAGTAGGTCTTGGCCTCTGTTTTTTGAATTTTCTACGTAAATTACCGGGAAGTGAGATAGAGGATAGTTGTTTAATTGATGGGTTATTGTGAAAATTAAAGTTATAGAATGTAAATTCAAAGTAATATAATTTTGCTAAACGAAAATTTAAGTTTTTAAGTGTAAAAATTGAGAGAATAAACAAAAAGTCGTTAATCGTTTTTATATTTGTTAAAAAAAAACTGAATCTTTATAACGTTCAAACGTTAAAAA
This sequence comes from Nasonovia ribisnigri, assembly GCA_027563435.1. Taxonomy (NCBI): domain Eukaryota; kingdom Metazoa; phylum Arthropoda; class Insecta; order Hemiptera; family Aphididae; genus Nasonovia; species Nasonovia ribisnigri. The sequence continues at coordinate 450 of JANEHU010004176.1, read as the reverse complement.
TCAAAAAAACCAATAGAAAAAAAATCCAAGTATGAAAGATTACCAAATGAAAAATTTTAATTACGAAATTTAATTTTGGAAATGAGTTAGGTGTCAAAATTTAAAAATGGACTTGCTAATTTTCATAAATAACACAAAATTGTCTATCTGTAAGTCTATTATATTTCAAAGGATATTTTATTGTATATTAGATATATTGCTATAAGTAATTTGTTTTTACGATTTAAAGTTGTGGCAAAATGTAAGCTACTGCCTTACATTGCCTTGGGACAAAATTTAAAAATGTAAGTTACTGTGTACTGTTTGATCTGCTTAGAAGCAAAAGTAGAATTCTGTTTTAAAATGATCGATGAAAAAAAATGAAAATTATACAATTCTATAAGATTTACATATATCAGCAATATTTATATTTATTTATATATAATAATAGAACCATAGTATATGTATGAC